>CAKAOH010020204.1:0-56899 GCA_916701665.1 Sebastiscus tertius | reverse complement strand
TGCTGCGCTGCGTTTTTTTTCTCTACCGTTATCGTTGGCCATCTTCTCCCTCAAGTTGCCTCATTCGGTAAACTCTGTCACGCTCCAATACCCTCAGCGACCATACGAGCCGAGAGCCCGCGGTAATAGCTGCAAATCCCATTTAGATTGAGTCACATTGAATTATGCATTCAGCGGAGGCAGAGCCATTCGCCACATTCATGCAGGCGTATCTGTCTGCTGATGTGGATGCACACATGTGGGCGGGTGGTGTTTGCTTGTGTGTCAGGAGGGTGGATGTGGAAAGTCTTAGCCAACTTTGTGTGTGTGTGTTAAAATTGTGCAGGTTTGTGTGGCTAAACCTCCCTAACTTTCCTCATCTCTTCACAGGTGAGTTCTCTCTGTGCCGTGTTAACAACGGAGGGTGTCAGGACCTGTGTTTGTTGACCTCTGAGGGAAGGGTCAACTGCAGTTGCCGTGGCGACAGGAAGCTTTTGGAAGACAACACCTGCATAGGTAATATATAATACAAATCATAAAAAAGCGAAGTTTGGTTTAACACTAGGACTACCTATTCTGCATATGCCTGCATTGTTATATTCATTGAATAACATTTAGAAAACCAAAAAGATGGATTTTTTTATGACAAAAGCCGCCTTTAGTTGCCAGGAGTAGCGCAGATTAACGATGGTACTCTCTTCCGACTTTCCTCCGGCAACCGAAATGACGCATTGTAACTGTTAGATAAGCTGTGTACGGTGTGTGGGTCTGCGTATCGACTGAACACAGCGTCACAATGTGCTAAAGAGGTGGAGACCGATGAGGCGTTAATGACCGATCAGCACAAACCAAAGGATATAGATGCTCTTTGGCGAAGGATTTGGAGAAAATCGTACCCCTAAAGAGCCTGGTGGTTCTAGTGTTAAAATAACTTTATAAGCCAGAGATGATACCATGTTTAAGTTTTAAAAAAAAGTAATCTTCTCCACACTATTTTGTATTTTTAATCAAAAGACTGAGATCAGGCTTTGAATGGATTTGAACAGGCACAGAAGGTTTTCCATGCTGTGTGCCTCAGGGGAAGGCAACTCTTCCTAAGTGCATTTTCCTGTCTTTGTCTCGCAGCTCTCAACACTACATGCAACAACATTGATGAGTTTGAGTGTGGAAACGGAGATTGCGTTAACTACACGCTGACTTGTGACGGCATGGCCCACTGCAAGGACAAGTCTGATGAGAAACAGTCCTACTGTGGTGAGTGGAACCGTTCTCTCAGTCAAAACAGTATTCACATCCATATTTCTCGTTTGACATTTGTAATTTGAGTGTGTCTTTTCTCTTCTGGTTCTCAGCCAACCGTGTGTGCAAGAAGGGCTACAGGCGGTGTGTGAACAGCCGCTGTGTCGGGCATAGCTCCTGGTGCAACGGGCAGGACGACTGCGGAGACAATTCTGATGAAGTCTTCTGTAACAGTGAGTCCATTAAACAAGTTCTTCCCGCCTGCAGTCATGTGACATTTTCAAATTTATATTCCACCTAAACATTGTCTCTTGTTTTGCCAGCCACGCTGTGCACAGCCGATCAGTTCCAGTGCAGAGACGGAGGCTGCATCACCAACTCCAGCAAGTGCAACCAGAAAGTGGACTGTCAGGATGCCAGCGATGAGATGAACTGCAGTGAGTTAAAATGATCCGAATCATTCAGGATCTCTAACTGTTAGGGAACACTTTCTCGTTATAAAGTAGTGCTGCTCTCTTTTTTTTTTTTTTTTTAAGCTGCCACGGACTGTTCCAGTTACTTCCATCTGGGAGTGAAAGGAGTGACATTTCAGAAGTGCGAGTTCACCACGCTCTGCTACGCCCCTTCATGGCTGTGTGACGGAGCTAATGACTGTGGAGACTTCTCAGATGAAAGAAATTGCCCAGGTATTTTATACTCGTATTTTCTGTACATGCAGTATAGCAAGTAAAAAGTGAAATTATTTTTCCACAGATGGATTAGAACTAGAAGTCCAAATTGGATTATTCCAAACGGAACAAAAACAACGAATGTTTTTCATCCATTAAATTGTGGTTTGGGAGGAAATTCTCCTTGAAAACATTGCAGTGTAAATTCAGTTTTCTATTTCTTTCCTCATGCTGGCTTAACTCCTTCATGTTTTCTTCTTCTTTGACTTTTCCCTCGCTCTGCCAGGGAGCGGTAAAACAAAGTGTCCAACACCCTTCTTCGCCTGTCCTAGTGGACGTTGTATCCCAATGAGCTGGACTTGTGATAAGGAGAACGACTGTGAGAACGGCGCGGACGAGGCTCACTGTGGTAAGTTTAGATACTAGAGTCCAAACAAGCTGCACGTCAACCAGACCGTTACTTTGTTTTGACGCTTGTGTTTTGCACTTCATGCATTCTTCTCTGGACCTCTAGATAAATTCTGCTCAGCCTCTCAGTTTGAGTGTGGGAACCACCGCTGCATTCCCAACCGCTGGGTGTGCGACGGAGCCGACGACTGCGGCGACAGCAGTGACGAGGACAGCAAGTGCAGTGAGTGTTGGGCACAAAACCTTTAAACCTTTCATGAATGCAAATACAAGAACGATAAGCGCTGACGTGTCTAGCACCAAAGATATTTTGACAGCAGTAAAAATATAAAACATGCATTACATTATTAAACTTGGAGGAATCATCTCATTTGTGGATATTATGAGACTCTTTTAGATAGAGCTCTAATTCAGCTGGTGACTACTGCACAATACTCAAGTGAAATATGGACAAAAACATCGGCGTGTTTGTAAAGAATTTAGTTTTTGTGAGCTTTAAACAATCATTCTGTCTCTAAAATATTCCCAAAATATAATTATTAGTGCTGTCAATGGATTAAAATATTCAATCGTGATTAATCACATGATTGTCCATAGTTAATCACGATTAATCGCAAATTATCACATTTTTTATCTATTCAAAATGTACCTTAAAGGGAGATTTGTCAAGTTTTTAATGCCCTTAACATAGGAGTGGGAAATATGCATGTTTTATGCAAATATTTATAATTTGAAATCAATTAACAACACAAAACACTGACATATTTTGTCCAGAAACCCTCACAGGTACTGCATTTAGCGTAAGTTTGGAGCGCTATTTAACCTCCTTCCTTCGCGACAAGCTAGTATGTCATGGTTGGCACCAATGGATTCCTTAGGTTTTCTAGTTTCATATGATGCCAGTATCTTCACTATAAAAGAAAGATCAATTGCATTAATGTGTTAAAGAAATTAGTGGCATTAAAAACGAATTTGCGTTAACACATTATTATGGCGTTAACTTTGACAGCCCTTATAATTATCTGATATATATCTGGTATATTCAATACTCAGGGCGTCAAAATCATCTTCAATAAACTCTTTCCATCACAGAGACCAAAACCTGCAGTCCCGAGGCGTTCCAGTGTCCTGGATCACATATGTGTATCCCACAGCGTTGGAAGTGTGACGGGGATAAAGACTGTCCTGATGGCGCCGACGAGAGCGTCAAAGCTGGCTGTGGTGAGTGCCGGCTGGGGTTGGATTTGGTTAAAATAAGAACATTTTAATAACCCAGAGAGACTAAGAAAGCGATACTTTACCTTATTCACTCTCCAAATGTTCTTATGTCTCAGTGTTCAACAACACGTGCAGCAGCAACGAGTTCATGTGCCAGAACCGACAGTGTATCCCCAAGCACTTTGTGTGTGACCATGACAGCGACTGCAGCGACGGCTCAGACGAGTCCCAGGAGTGTGGTGAGTGGAACCATGACCTCTTATTCCTGACGGGGTGATTTTAAAAAAGCTCTATCCTCCTCCTCGCTCTCCACAATGAGTTCACCCTCGTGCCATTTCTTCGCCGCAGAATATCCGACATGTGGAGCCAATGAGTTCCGCTGTGCCAACGGACGCTGCCTCATCCAGAGTTCATGGGAGTGCGATGGAGACTTCGACTGCCACGACCAATCAGACGAAGCCCCCAAGAACCCACGATGCACTGGGCCAGGTTAGTTCCACACAGCTTTTTTTCTTTTATTTATTTATCTAATTGAATCAGTACAGTGTTATATAATTATGCCAAATTTATCTGCACTGGTGGAAAATAACTGACTATATTTACTCAAGTACTGTACTTAAGTACAATCCTGAAGTACTTGTACTTTACTTGAGTATTTCCATTTCTTCTACTTTATACTTCCACTCCACTACATCTCAGAGGTAATTATTGTACTTTTTAATACAAATTATAATCAACTAATAAATGATGGATGTATTATTATAAATTAAACTACCCAGCAGTATATAATGTAATTAAAATGAGCTCCACCTTTACTAGCTGCAACATTAAAGTGATGCCTCAGTAAAGTCTATGCATCAGTAATTATAATAAAATGACAAATTAGGGCTGTCAATCAATTAAAATACTTAATCCCGATTAATCACATGATTGTAATAATTAATAATAATTATTACGATTGTAATAGTTAATTGCGTTTAATTGTAAATTAATCGCATATTTGTCATCTGTTCAAAATGTACCTTAAAGGGAGATTTGTCAAGTATTTAATACTCTTATCAACATGGGAGTGGGCAAATATGCTTGATTTATGCAAATGTATGTATATATTTATTATTGGAAATCAATAACAACACAAAACAGTTACAAATACTGTCCAGAAACCCTCACAGGTACTGCATTTAGCATAAAAATATGCTCAAATCACAACTTGGCAAACTGCAGCCCAACAGGCAACAACAGCTGTCAGTGTGTCAGTGTGCTGACTTGATTATGACTTGCCCCAAACTGCATGTGATTATCATAAAGTGGGCATGTCTGTAAAGGGGAGACTCGTGGGTACCCAGAGAACCCATTTTCATTCGCATATCTTGAGGTCAGAGGTCAAGAGACCCCCTTTTTTTTTTTTTAAATAGCCATGCCAGTTTTTCCTCACCAAAATGTAGCACAAGTTTGGAGTGTTATTTGACCTCCTTCGCAACAAACTAGTATGACATGACGAAGGACAAACATCATAGCGCATACAGCAGATCAACAGTATAGAAAGCGATCATGGGAGAAGGCACTTCCAGTATAAGTACTATGTTAATCCACATAAAAGTGAAAAGTGTCACCAATACTTGTTGTTATATTTCTGGCAACTGGAAAGCCCTCTCAACAGCTGTGACAGAAATTAATTCCTGAGGCTCTGAAATGATATCAGCCACACTGGTTGACATTTTTCTCATTTCATTTCTTTCCACAGAGAAGAAATGCAACGACACCGCGTACGCCTGCAATAATGGAAACTGTGTCAACGAGACGTTGCTCTGTGACCATAAGGACGACTGTGGCGACGGCTCCGACGAGCTGAACTGCTTTATTAACGAGTGCCTGAACAGCAAACTGAGCGGCTGCTCCCAGCTCTGTGAAGACCTCAAAATAGGCTTCAAGGTAAGTGAACACCGTGAAACTCTTGACTTGAGCTCTCTCAGTAACAGCACGCGCTGTTGCTTTACCTGCTCCGTACTTTGTCCCCCCTCCCCCTCACAGTGTAGATGCCACCCTGGCTTCCGTCTGAAAGATGACGGGAAGACGTGCGTCGACATAGATGAGTGCACAACCACCTATCCCTGCACGCAGCGCTGTATCAACACACACGGCAGCTTCCACTGTCTGTGTGTGGAGGGATTCCAGCTCAGCCCTGAAAACCCCACCATATGCAAATCCACCTCCGGTAAGAAACATGACAAGATTAATAACATCCAGGAAGTGTTTCAGGTAAATCCACTCACACATGACGTTTCCCTCCCCTGCAGATGAAGAACCCTTCCTGATCTTCGCCAACCGCTACTATCTGAGGAAGCTCAATTTAGATGGCTCCAACTACACGCTGCTCAAACAGGTGAGACTTGCAGATACAGTATGTCCTTTTGAAGGGCTTAGAAACGGGTTTATCGCCGGCGCAGACTGATGCAGCTCCCCGTGCTTTGACAGGGCTTGAACAATGCCGTGGCTCTGGACTTCGACTATCGCCAGCAGATGATTTATTGGACAGACGTGACCACCCAGGGCAGCATGATCCGACGCATGCACATCAACGGCAGCGACGTCCAGGTCAGTGTGGATATAGTGGACGGTGAAATGTGCTGATAATAGCCTCTTGGTCTTAACATTCATCTTCATTTGTATGCATGCATGTGCAGTGAAAACCCAGGGGAAAATAATTGAATGCCTCATTGTGAGGCACAGATTCATTCAAGGATATACCGCTTTTCTCATTTGTTAGGTCCTTCATCGCACATCACTCAGCAACCCAGATGGTCTGGCAGTGGACTGGGTGGGAGGAAACCTGTACTGGTGCGATAAGGGACGGGACACTATCGAGGTGTCGAAGCTGAACGGAGCTTACCGGACAGTTCTGGTGAACAGCGGCCTGAGGGAGCCACGTGCTGTGGCTGTGGACGTACGCTACGGGTAAGAGTGACAATACACAACTTTTCAGAAAGTAGTAACAAAGGGAAAGTTTGTTTTCGTTGAGTTTGGATGCAAGATGGGTGCATTTTACCAGCACCATCAATTCATGTACTGCTGAGTTAAACTGCCTACTTAAAGCTGGGTTTCCACCAAAAGTTCATGGTCATTTTAGTCCCAGGAACTACTTTCCAAGGAACTAAAAGGTTCCTTCAGCCCAGTGTTGTTTGCGTTTCCACCACGGTCTAAAGACCTGCGAAGATTAGGCAAATTAGTCCGCTGACGTATAAAAAAGCAACATGACATGGGACGAGGGCTGCTGGTGGTCGCAGCGGTAAACCCACTCTAAAAGACACCTTGATAAAAAAATAAATGTTTCATTGCAATGCCATTTACTGCTGGATAGTATTTACTGATACACGTTGGATGTAATGACTAAAATGCAGACGAGGAGAATGAAACCAAGAGCGTCTGTCTCCACTGTAAATCATCTGTTGGGTGTTTGATGGTTGTTTATTTGTGCTTTAGAATGTAACCACCGTGAAACAATCAGAAAACAACTTTCCTTTCTCTCATTCACAGAACGATAGCGCTGTCTGTCTCTTCTAACGTTACCGCTCACCCTCACGACCTTTCTCTCTCTTTTCTCTCTCTTTTTAATGAGTCGGGAGGCCGACAGCAGAGCCTAACTTTACTTTCAATGCTATCAAACAAAGAAACATGCTCTTAAATCGAAACTAGAGTATTTCCTTGTTTATGAAAGAAGCGTTGGGTTGAAGTTGTTGAAGCCGTTGTAGCAGCTGCGCTGTGTGTGTGTTTCACAAATCAGTGACGGTCATTCCAGCAAACCCCACCCGAAAGTTCCCATACTTTCAGAAAGTACTACCACTTAACAAGGGCCTTTTTAGGGGGTAAAAAGGCCCCAGAAAATGTACCCGAAACTTAGATCCTGGTCCCTGCGGTCGAAACACAATGAGTTCCTCAAAAGGTTTCTAGTTCTTCGAAAGGGGTCTTTAGTTGTCAGTTACATGCAGTAAATGTCATTGTTTTTGTTAACAAACGAGACATCTGGAACCCAGTGGGTGTTAAATTCTGTTTGTTATGACCAATAAGCTAACGCAGCACATCCCTGACAGGTACTTATACTGGTCAGACTGGGGTGACACCCCCCACATAGGAAGGATCGGGATGGATGGCTCCAACCGGAGTGCCATTATTGAGGATAAGATCACCTGGCCCAACGGCCTCACGCTGGACTTTATCAACGACCGCATCTACTGGGCCGATGCTCGAGAGGACTACATCGCGTTCGCCAGCCTGGATGGAACCAACAGACACACAGGTAACACACACAGAAACTCAATGGGAGTGTCTTTGTGCACTTTTCCAGTTGTCGTTACTGACTTACTTGTCTTTGTGTCCGTGCCCCTGTAGTCCTCGTTCAGGACATCCCCCACATCTTTGCTATGACTCTTTTTGAGGAGTACATCTACTGGACAGACTGGGAGACAAAGTCCATCAACAGAGCTCATAAAACACTGGGAGTCAACAAGACCGTGCTGATCAGCACCTTACACAGACCGATGGACGTCCACATTTACCACCCGTACCGCCAGCCTGAAGGTAAAACCAAGTCACAAGTTCCACATGTAAATCTCCATCCATGTCCTGGACCCTGTCTGATCATCTCCTTGTTCTTTAGTGGCCGACCACCCGTGCCAAGACAACCAAGGAGGCTGCAGTAACCTGTGTCTGCTCTCACCTGGAGGCGGCTACAAGTGTGCCTGCCCCACTAACTTTTACCTGGCAGCTGATGGAAGACAGTGCTTGTCCAACTGCACTGCAAGTCAGGTGAGCTACCTTGAGGCTGCTGTTTCAGCCTGTATTAACACAACATTATTAACTTGAAGAAAAAAATAAATGCTTTTTCTCTTCTGTCCCTTTCAGTTTGTTTGCAAAAATGACAAGTGCATACCATTTTGGTGGAAGTGCGACACTGAGGACGACTGTGGGGATCGCTCAGATGAGCCTGCAGACTGCCGTGAGTGATGATTGCAGAATGATGACAATAATTGTTATAATATATCATCGTTGTTTTGTTTGTTCTGGTTAAAAATGTGCTGTGTTTTTGACACCGTAGCTGAGTTCAAGTGCAGACCGGGCCAGTTCCAGTGTGGTACGGGCATCTGCACCAACCCGGCCTACATCTGCGACGGGGACAATGACTGCCAAGACAACTCTGATGAGGCCAATTGCGGTACGTGCTACCACACGAACTAAAATAATTTTAATATTTTTCCAAGGTTTAACCATAATAACCCACATCCTTTCTCCTTCGTTGTCTCTCTGTTTCCAGACATCCATGTGTGCCTGCCAAGTCAGTTTAAATGCAGCCACCCCAGTCGCTGCATCCCTGGCATCTTCCGCTGCAATGGACAGGACAACTGTGGCGAGGGAGAGGATGAGAAAGACTGTCGTGAGTCTCAGTGCCCTTCTAGTGTCCTTAGGCCCTCTGTTAGTTTTCAGTTTTTGCCCTGCGAGGATGGTGACCTTGGTACAATGTTCATTTATCTGAACACGTTGGTCCAAAGCAAGATATCTCTACAACTTGAAGCATGACTCAATTTTGACTAGCCCGTTCTCATTTCCAGGGCGTCAAATAACAAGGCTTTGCCACAGACGTCTGCGTATTATACCGCCACACAAGGCAACCCTTTAACACCAGTAGGAAACGCACCGGGTGTCCCATTAACTACAATGTAAACCCATCCACGGCAACATTAAACTCTGAGAGAAAGTGGTCTGGGAGTGTGGTGACGTAGTTTAAAGAGCGAAAAAGAGATGCAACTTAACGTGCGTTAAGTTTCACTTTCACTTCATAATCAGCTGTTCGTCCCGTTTTCACAACGTTCAGTTTCATTTTCACTTTACAAACAGTAGTTTTAAACCCAACCGTGTCGTTTTTTCCTAAACCTAATTATGTGGTTTTGTTGCTTCAACCTAAAGGGACGCCAAGGGGTGTGACAAAGCGGCAGTATGTGACAAGTTGGGATGAGAATATGTTGTTTTGTCCCCAATGGATGAACCCTACTGTTTATAGTGACCCCTTTGACCTTTCCCCTGTCGCCTCCGAAAGCCACAGTTTCCATTTATACATACTGTATCTCAGAATCTAATGAGTAGACGGGACATTGCTGAACGCTGTCACGCCCCTCTAGAGGATCTCTGCCCATTTTTGACCTTTCCTTTAGCGATACCCTGAGGCCAAACGATGCTGCATAACGTAATTGCCATGACATTTGCTGAGCGCATTCATGGGATCACATGAACTGTTCTGCAGTGCCGTCCTGAGGTCTAAATTTACATTTTAGCACCTTTAACTGCGAGGCTGCAAGAAGAATAGCAAAATTGAGGGGCCGCTAGCAGGACTTTAGCATTGTAGTCATTTTAATTTGTGAAATTTGAGATGTAAGTAGCTAAATTCTTCTGTATTAAGCGGCGTATCTGTCTGTTTCTTGTGCAGCGGAAGTGACGTGTGCCCCCAACCAGTTCCAGTGTGCCATCACCAAGCGCTGCATCCCACGGGTGTGGGTGTGTGACAGGGACAATGACTGTGTGGATGGATCTGACGAGCCGGCCAACTGCAGTAAGACGCAACTCATTACTGCACAAAACAACACCTCTGCTTAAGACATGAGTCTCCTCTACAGCATGAACATGGTTCTCTAACAGGACCTGATTGATTATATTGATGAGAGGCTCTGGAGGTCAGTAACAGAGGTGTGGACTGCAGTCACATGACTTGGACTTGACTTGAATTTGACTCGACTTGCCAAAATCAAAACAGACTTGCAACTCAACTTGGACTTTAACACCAATGACTCGTGACTTCACTTGGACTTTTTGACTTGAAAATACTTGATACCTTCCGCCAAGAACAAAGATGAAAAAGTATGTTATTGAAACACTTTTGTTGTTTATTGCTGTATCCCCAACAAGTAGTGTTTTTTGTTGAACTGGTGAATATTATTGGGACTTGCACTTACACTGAATTCTCCAGATCCACTTTGTTTGAACCAGTCTGACATTATCCAATCAAATTGAAGGAGAAAACCGTTAAGAACTAGCGTTACGCTACTGAGCACCAGTTTGTGTCAGTTATTCTGTTGTTAAAATGGTATTACATTTGGTGAAGAGCGCATTATGACTTAATTAGGACTTGAAACTCAAAGTTTAGGACTTAGGGCATGTCAGTCAGGACTTGGGAGTTGAGTGCAAAGACTTGAAACTTACTTGTGACTTGCAAAACAATGACTTGGTCTCACCTCTGGTCAGTAATAGATGAAAATTGAATATAGAGAATATTGGGTAACACTTCATTTTACAGGTCCGCCAATGTCATGGTAATTAGGTGATAATTAACAAGTAACTTATTTGAAATTTCTTTAGAATTACTGCCAAATTACCCCGATATTTACCTCAAAATGTATCAAAAATTACTTTATTATAAACATTATTTAATTACGCTTTTTCCCAATAGCTTGTAATTTATGTAATACATTTAATAATATAATAATACATTTAATTTATTAGCAAATAACTTTTCTGAAATTTCTTTAAAAAGCTCCCTGAATCATGACATCAGCTACCAGGTTACATTTGTGTAGACAATAAGTCACACTATGGTGAGATTTGTGTCTGATCAGAAGTGTCTTCTATTAGTTTTGGTTTTCCACCTCCGAAGAAGAGCAGCCGCTTCTCAAGCCTAAGGGACCTATTTTAACGATTATATCCTATTTAAGCATATAATTATTAAATAATGTTTATCTTAAAGTCATTTTCTATAAAGTAAATATTGGGGTAATTTGGCAGAAATTTCAATTGCTAATTACTTGCTAATTATTACCTAATTACCATAAAATTTGCTGACTATTGCACTGGCTTTTGGAGTTTAAAACAGAAACAGCCACAGCAGATTATTCAGTTGGTCATTATTGAAGCTTAATAATAACATTGTTATCTATTTGTTATCTGTTAATTCTGTTATATAAACCGAGTGAATAAGCCTGTATTACCACGTCTAGTGTCAGTGCGCCTAATCCATTAAATCCTCTCTATTGCAGCTCAAATGACATGCGGCGTGGATGAGTTCCGCTGTAAGGACTCTGGGCGCTGCATCCCGGCACGCTGGAAGTGTGACGGAGAGGATGACTGCGGAGACGCTTCAGACGAGCCCAAGGAAGAGTGCGGTGAGGACAGAGTGGCAGTAGTAGTAGTAGTAGTAGTAGTAGTAGTAGTAGTTTTGACATTTCAATTTGATTTTAGTTTAGTTTTAGTTTGTTTTCAGAGTGCGTTTGCTAGTTTTAGTTTAGTTTCAGTTTTTAAGAAAAGGTTTAGTTTGTTTGTTTGTTTTTGTTGGGCCAGGTATAATGTCTCAGTAGTATTTAGATATATACTTACAAAATACATGTTAGAACTGTGTAGGAATGGCCATAATGTTTAATTTCCGTGCTGCTTTAGTGCCAGATGTGACGTAATTTCAGTATAGCACCACCTCCTGGAAGGTCAAGTCTGTTCAGTTTCTGTGGTTCAATGTAACACGAGAGTTGACGGAAATTAATGCCGTCTCCTTTTTTTAAAAAATTTAAACTGACTGGCTTTTATTTTATTGTTATTCGTTTTTTTACCTAAGCAATATCGTTTAAGTTTAGTTCTAGTCTTTCCTAAAGGGCATCGTTTTTTCTTTTAGTGTCTGTTCACTATCAATATTTTTCACTGCTTATTTTTTTTTATTTTTAGTTTCAGTTTTAGTTCACTATAATAACCTTGGTCTGGTAACAGGACTGTGCTTGTACTTAACGTGTCTGTTTGGTGCTCAGATGAGCGAACGTGCGAGCCGTACCAGTTCCGCTGTAAGAACAACCGCTGTGTGCCGGGCCGCTGGCAGTGTGACTACGACAACGACTGTGGGGACAACTCTGATGAAGACAAGTGTGGTAGGTTCCCCCTCTCTTTTTCTTACTTTGCTGCTCGCTCACACAACCACATCTCACTGCCTGTATGAAAGAATAATAATATAATATGAGCTCTACTGTAAGCAGACTGTTCAGATGCAGCACGTTATGCTGGTAAGCAACGTATCACCGTTCACTGTGTGTTTGTCCGTTATACTGACTCAACTACCTGCATGGTTGAGACTTTGATTTCTTTTTTGCGTTGATGAGTTCTGTGGCCATTTGCACATCTCACATCATCTCATGTCTATTTTGCATTTCACACTGGCCTGTTGATGTGAGCCAGAGGTAGGTGTTTTCACAGTTTCAATCCATCCACAACCTCAGCTACCCCAGTCCTTCGTGTGTCCCCCAGCTTCTCTTTTGTTCTGTGAGCCTTTTTCCCTTCCTTTTCAACCCCACTAGCTCCTTTCCTCCTCCACTACATGCAGTACAGACTGTTGCACCATCCCCACCTCTGTGCCCCATGAGTCAATCCTTTGATATGAATTATCAGCCTTGTTTTATTCATGTACGTCTGTCTCTCAACAGAGCAACCCTGTGCTCTTTTTTGCAGTCTGCTCTATTCCCACCTTTCTCTTCTCTTTTCCCTTTCCCTAATGCCTCTCCTTGCTCCTCGCTTCTACTCCTCTCTGTTCCCTGCTCGATCATCCTCTCTCAGCCTCCTAAGCTGTCTTCTCTCTGTCCTCAGTGCCTCGTCAGTGTTCGGAGAGCGAGTTCTCCTGCACGAACGGCCGCTGCATCGCCGGGCGCTGGAAGTGCGATGGGGACCACGACTGTGCTGACGGTTCAGACGAGGTAGCGCTCAATCATTTCCTTCCTGACTGACATTCTGCTTTTGAAATTTGAAAACACTGTAGAGGCACTATTAACTCTTTGGTTTGGTCCAGAATGGCTGTGATGTGAAGTGCGACAGCGATCAGTTCCAGTGCAAGAATGGCCACTGCATCGCCATCCGCTGGCGCTGTGACGCCGATGTGGACTGTTTGGATGGCAGTGATGAGGAGAAATGTGACAGTGGTGGTAAGAAACACACGCTTATTCGTCTCCTGGATGCTTATGTATCAGCAGCAGATGTTTATGTGTCATTTATTCCTCTTTTTCCTCTTCTCTCACCGCCGTGTTTCAGTGGGTAGACACTGCCCCCTGGATGAGTTCCAGTGCAACAACACTCTTTGCAAACCCCTGGGCTGGAAGTGTGACGGCGAGGACGACTGTGGAGACAACTCAGATGAGAATCCAGAGGAGTGTGGTGAGAATCACTGCTTTTCAAACAGTCAGTATTTCCTGAAGACCACTTGATGCCTTCTTCTCTCTTTCTTAATGTTCCTCTCCTTCTGTTCCTTAGTTAAATTCCAGTGCCCGCCCACAAGGCAGTTTCGCTGTCATAACGATCGTGTGTGTCTGCCTTTGTCAAAACGCTGTGACACTGTCAACAACTGTGGGGACAACAGCGATGAAGTCAACTGCCGTGAGTTTGTTCACACTCGTTTGTCAGTTTATTCGATCATTTCAAAGAGAGACAAAGTCTTACTCACTCACTGGAAAGTTACATTAACAATTCAAGAATGCATTTTATTTAAGGGAGCTTTCACGAACCTGTTTGGTTTGTTTAAAACTACTTCAGGTCTATTTACCTGGTTAGTACGGTTCATTTGGGCTGGTGTGAAAGCTGTCAATCAGACTCTGGTGCAGACCAAATAACTGAACCAAGGCCGCTTGAAAAGATGGTCCAAGTGTACACTAGTGTGGTTCGTTTGTGGTGTGAAAGCAAACAAACAAACTACAGGATTTTTTGATAGCAGATATGTGAATGTAGCACAATTTCAAAAGCTAAACTACAAATAAACTCACCTGCTGATCATGAAATCTGTTCAGGAAGTGATCTGCATTCAAGGCCATGTATATAAGCACGACAGCGTGGATACTTTCCCTGATTAATAGGTTAAAAGCTGTTAAAACTGCTGTGTCTGTATCCGACTCCGCACTTTGTCAGTTCATTAACTCCATTAAAAAGTGTGACAAAAGTGTGCTCCCTGACATTCAGACTATGCGTTCGCACCGGTCATCTGGGGGCGTTAAAGTGCTGCATAAACTCAGTCATCAGAATTTGATTTCCCCACGTGGGTCCTGATGATGCAGGATGACAATCGCCACAACTGTCCAATCAACGAGTTACCTGTCAGTCTGTATAACTTCATGTTTACTCCTCTTGGTCTGTTTGTAAAAAGTCAGCGTGAACAGGAACCGGACCAGAACTAAAACGCAATAATGTATCATTTTTTTCCTTTGGTCTGGACCAAATGAACCAAACTACAGGTGTGAAAGCACTCTAAATTGCAATAGGATAGGACTCCTAAGTCATGGATTGGGATGACTTTTGCACGTAATGAAGGTAATGACCTCTCTGTGACCTATGTACTCCTCCAGCACCACCTCCTCCCACACCAGTATGTCAGAAAGATGAGTTCCAGTGCTCTAATGGACGTTGCATCAGCTCTGTCCTGCGCTGCAACTACTTCAATGACTGCGAGGACTATGGCTCTGATGAAATCAACTGCAACAAGAAAGGTGCGTTGTGTCACAGTATAGATGTGTTAATGTAAATTCTGCGAAGGCTGTCGGTGTGAATGCCTGAGTGACCTGTTCCTGTGCTTGCAGACACGGTGTTGAACGACTGCCGCAGTAACAGGACGGTGTGTGGAGATGGAGATGAAGCTCACTGCGTGGTGAACGGCACCGACTCTTTCTGCTCCTGCAAACCCGGCTTCAAGTCCAACGGGCGAAACAGATGTGAAGGTACGGATTTCTCTGCCCTTTGCTCCATTTTGCGCGTGTCTTTTCGTGTTTGGGGGGGGGTTACAATCTGCTCTACAAGACTTTATGTGTAATGAGGATCATGTGGCCTCGGGATGTTTCACAGATAAGAACGAGTGTACGCAGTTTGGAGTGTGTTCCCACATCTGCAACAACACCAAGGGTTCCCACAAGTGCAGCTGCCACAAGTACTTCACCAGAATCAATGACACCTGCAAGGCAGATGGTGAGTACTTCCACCAAAAGTGATCGTAGCTTTCCAAGCCTCTGTATGTACTGTGTGTCCACTGAATTTGTCTTGCCTTCATTTCTCACATCTCTGCTCTACTACAATGATCTGTTTGTCCTTTTCCCGGCCTGACATAATTCCCTCTGCACCCCCAGCTCCGAGACAAGTGCTCTACATCGCTGACGACAGCGAGATCCGCAGCCTGGACCCTTCCATGCCAAACTGGCGCTATGAACAGGTCTTCCAGGGCGATGCCAACGTGCGCATTGATGCCATGGACCTGCATATCAAGGAGAACCGCATTTACTGGACAAACTGGCACACGGGGCGGATCTCCTCCTATGATTTGCCTTCTTCCTCCTCCTCCCCCAATAGCAACCGCAACCGACGCCAAAGTGAATCGAGGGTCACGAACGTGGAGGTAAGCATGTGTACATGTGCTTGTGCGTTCATATGATGTAAACACGAACAAGACAGGTCATTTGCGTCCAATTTTGGAGGGTCTCATTGCTGTTTCTCCGTCTCTGTGTTCAGATCCCTGATCTGAAGATGCCCCGTGGCATCGCTGTGGACTGGGTGGCAGGGAACTTGTACTGGACCGACTCTGGTAGAGACGTCATCGAGGTGGCCCAGCTAAGTGGAGGACGCCACCGCAAAACCCTCATCTCCGGCATGATCGATGAGCCTTATGCCATTGTGGTCGACCCCCAGAGAGGGTGAGCGGATCTTGGGAGATGACACAGGAAAAATTAGCTACTTTTAGAAAAAATGGTGATTTGATTGTGGTAACAGCATCATAAATGGAGCTTTTCCATGTTCCTTCATTAGGAAAATGTACTGGGCAGACTGGGGGAACCATCCCAAGATTGAAACAGCTGCTATGGACGGAACAATGAGAGAGACGCTGGTGGAGGAAAACATCCAGTGGCCGACTGGTAAAACATGCACACGCATACATAAATACTTCTCCTTTAGGGGTGGGAATCACCAGAGGCCGTACGATACGATGTCATCACAATACGATCTTATTGCACTTTTAAACCTTTTGCGATATGCTGAGTATTGCGATAAGATATATTACGATTTATTACCTTTTTTCAACTGCAAATGAGGCAGTTTGTCAGCATCTGTTTTATCTAATAAGATACAGTTTTCACTCTGTTCATCTCAGAGGTTAGATCTCAAGGGACCCCTTTGAAAATGGCCATGCCAGTTTTTCCTCGCCAAAATTTAGTGTAACTTTGGAGCGTTATTTAGAGTTCTTCCGGACAAGCTAACATGACATGGTACCAATCGATTCCTTAGGTTTTTTCACTCCAGCTTCGAATTGTTAAGAGGTTGATAGTTTATATAATAAAAGATCGATATTTGACGGCCGTGTATTGATACAATATTGCCACGTAAAATATCGCGATTCTATGCTGTATCGATTTTTTCCCCCACCCCCATTCTCCCTACAAGGTTCATTTATTTGTCATTTTTATAGCACAGGGTTGCACAGTGAAATGTAAGTCATAGCCCCTTCACGCAACACACATATACAAATACTTAAATTAGATTAGAATAAAATGAAATAGAATAAAACAATATATACAGTTACTTATTTACACATATACATACATACATACTGTATATAGCGAGAGAGACTTTGGTTTATAGTGGGAATGAGAGTAGTGCGGTATGATGATGTGAAAACCAGCATAACAGAAAGTTCCATGTCATTTATTCATGGTGGAGTGTGGAGGATGAGGATGAATCATCTGTTCTATACTAAATACAAAGTGTGAATCTTTAATCTTTCAAACCTTTCTAACACTGCTCTCTCTCTCTCTCTCTCTCTCTCTCTCTCTCTTTCTCTCTCCCTCTCCGTACAGGTCTAGCGGTGGACTTCTTCAACGAGCGTCTGTTCTGGGCCGATGCTAAGCTCTCCTTGATCTGCAGTGTGAGGCTGAATGGCAGCGATGTGGTCGTGGCCGTAAACAGCATTAAGAACAGTTGAGTGGCACACACTGTAATCCATACATACTGTAAACCATACCAATGATCAGTCTTTGTGGGTGGACAATGCAACGATGTGTATTTTAGCAGGTATACTGTCTGTGTGAAGCTTGCATAACATGCCTCCTCTGTCTCTACTCAGAGATCCATCACCCCTTCAGCATCGACATCTTCGAGGACTACATCTACGGCGTCACCTACATCAACAACTACGTCTTCCGAGTGAATAAGTTTGGCAGAGGCCCCATTGAGAACCTGACAACTGGCATGAACCACGCCACCGATATATCTTTGTACCACCGCTACAAGCAGCCCGAGAGTGAGTAGAAAACAAGGACAGTGAAGAAGAGATGCCTAGTTCCTGTTTTTTTAATACTGTCTCTCTCTCTCCGTCTTCGTCAGTGATTAATCCATGCGACAGGAAGAAATGTGAATGGCTGTGTCTGCTGAGCCCCAGCGGACCAGTCTGCATCTGTCCCAATGGACGCACGCTGGACAACGGCACATGTGTGGAGCTGCCCACTCCCACACTGTCTCCTATCTGTGAGTAAACACACACTACCACACACAGAACACACACACACACACACACACACACCTGCATCCGAACTCATTATGTATGACTTCCATCCTCTGCAGCTCCTCCCAGCGGTCCCTGCTTGGTTCAGTGTATGAACGGAGGCAGCTGCTTCCTGAATGCCCACAAGCAGCCCAAGTGTCGCTGCCAGCCTAATTATGGAGGAGACCGATGTGAGGTTGACCAGTGCAGGGACTACTGCAAGAACGGAGGCACATGCACACCTTCCCCTACAGGTAACATGTGGACATTGAAAGCTGGGTTTGGTATTTTTTGTGTCATCTGTCTTTTGCTTGTACAGTATAAGATAATAGAAGTTAAAGGGTTACTTTGTTTTGTTTTTTTTCAACCTATTTCCCCGTGTGTTTGTGTCTGAGTGACTAATGGGGGCAACAATTTTTTAAATAGGCCCTTTTCACATCAGCCATTTTGACATGTCATAACAGGGTAAACACAGGTGTAATTGATGAAATGAATGGTCCCATTTTATTTATCTGCATCTCTTCTAAATGAAACAGGGCGAACAATTAATATGATTAATTACACCGGTGTTTACCCTGCAATGACATGTCCAAGTGGCTGCTGTGAAAAGGGCATATTGGTCCAGTACTGAGGGATAACGCTTTAACCAGCAGCTGTGAAACGAGCTGCGATGGGGCAAGTGAGCAGCGTCAATGTAACGTTCACTAAAAGTGTTTGTTTGTGCCACTAAAAGGCTCAAATTGTTATTTTTAAGTTTGTTAGATTGTTATTATAAGTGAGAAATTAGACGTTTTTCTTACCTTTCACTTGATCCGGTGTTTTTGTTATTGTGTCCAAGTCTCGCACAAGGAGAAGTCTCGAGACTTCTCCTCGAGCGAGACTCTTTCCATGATGTTGTCAGACACTTATTATAACAATCAGAGCCGGTCATGGCAAAAACAAGCACTTTTAGTGGACGGAAATGACAGCGCCAGCCTGTGAGCCGCTTCCAGTCACAGTGTTATCCCTCAATACTGGACCAATTTCAGAAATTGTTGTTCTTATTAGTCAGTTAGACACAAAAACATTGGGTCCAGGTTGAAAAATACCAAAGTTCCCCTTTAAATACAAAGCTTGAATAACTCTATATAGGCTAAAGTATTGCTTTGCAGGCCACATTTATGTTTCTGTTGCCCAGTAATACGACACATTCTTCCCTCTCATCATCCCTGTTTAAGCTTGCATCTATTAATCCCGTCATATGTGTTTCCTCCCACAGGTTCTCCTACCTGTCGATGCCTGACGGGCTTTACAGGGCCAAACTGTAACCTGCACACCTGTAAGAATTACTGCAAAAATGGAGGCAACTGTTCAGTCAGTGTCGGGAACCAGCCAACCTGCCACTGCCCCGCCGACTTCCTGGGTGACCAGTGCCAGTACAGTGAGTGTTGCCCCTATCTAGCCTGACATGCAAATTTATAAATGTTCAAATACACAGTAAGCAGTGCACTTACATGTACATGTATGTGTGTGTGAGCAGAAAGCTGTGAAGGCCACTGCCTGAACAAAGGGACATGTCTACAGACTGAAAGTGGCTCCAAACGGTGCCGCTGTCTGCCTCAGTACACCGGCACCACATGTGAGATTGACAGGTGCCACTATTGTCGTGACGGCGAGTGTATCCCCAGCAACGGTTTCACATCGACAGGGGACTTCACCTGCCGGTAAGACACATCATTTACTCGATACACACAAACTTACATGTGC
Source organism: Sebastiscus tertius (assembly GCA_916701665.1). NCBI lineage: Eukaryota > Metazoa > Chordata > Actinopteri > Perciformes > Sebastidae > Sebastiscus > Sebastiscus tertius. The sequence continues at coordinate 37,072 of CAKAOH010020204.1, read as the reverse complement.
AACACGTTGTCTAGTCTTTGTCTTTGCTACTCACAATCTGTCCCGTGTGTCTCCTACAGCTGCACAAATGGAAGAGTCCAGCCCAGCTGTTACACATGTGATACTAACGAGTACTGTGCAAACGGCCAGTGCTCTATAAACGCCGCCACCGGCCTCCCAGAGTGCAGGTGAGCTGCAGTGTTTTCATCCATAATTGTTAGCATTTGAGTTTGAATATCTCCAATGTGTCATTGCGTACATGCATATGTCTATTTCCTCTCTTCTTGTGTGTGTAGATGTTCATCTGGCTGGGCGGGGCATCGCTGTGAGGCTGTAGCCACCGGCGACAGCGCCTCAGCTTCAGGCGGACGTAAGTTCACACTTCTCCCATCTAACTATAAAGCGAGGACTCTCTGTCGGTCTGTCGTCCGTCTGTGTGCTCATCCGATCGACTTCACACTTGGAGGGTGTATTGCTCAGGACCCAAGGGAGTGCAAAATGTGGTGCAATTTAGCCAGATGGTGGCGCTATAACAATGAACTTAACGTGTTGGCCTGTAACCTTTGAGCCAGAAGTCTCAGAAACAATTTTTGTTTCCCTGGATTTTGTGGGTCCAGACAAATCTATCTATATAAGCCACGCCCATTTATATCTTTTCCGCCATTTTGAATTTTGTGCAAATCAGATTTTGTGCTACTACTCCTACACATTTTGATCTCTGGACCAGGCTGGAAAAAGTTATTTTGTCAGATTGTTGATGTTCCATACAGTTTTGCTATAGCTGGCCCTCAAAATTAGCTCAAATGCTGTGGCCGGGGCTTATATTACAAAAAAATGTCATATCTCCTGAATGCTTTTTGCTATTCTGACCACATTTGGTTGACATTTGGCCAAAAGGTGGCGCTGTAGCAGCATCATTTAACTAAGTCGTTCTCAAAGCTTTTCTGCAAGGCCCCCCTTTTGCAGGCCAGTGCAGTACCATGCATCATTAATATTTAGCCTTGCTATGCCCCCCTTTTATAACTCTGGGCTCCCGTTAGGGGTCCCGCCCCCCAGTTTGGGAACCACTGATTTAACTATAAAGGAAGTATTCTCTGTGTATGCCCTTCACATATCTCAAGAACTGTTCATCCATTCAACTTCACATTTGGCGGGTACAAGCAGCCATACCGCAGTTCTCGACAACGCTCAATGCTGCAAGCAGAACTTTCTAGGGGGCCTCATTCTTATGTTTGTGTGTGTTTATGTGTGTAGGCACAGCCTCCATAGTGATCCCTGTGCTGCTGCTGTTGCTGCTGGTTCTGCTGGCTGCGGGAGCGTTGTTCTGGTATAGAAGAAGGATGAGAGGGTGAGTAACACACATTTAAAACAAGTCAAGACCTCTTTTTGCCTTTGTAATCCCTCTTCCTTCTGTCCTTTCTTCCGTCTGCACTTTCCCCTCTCCTCTCTGTAATGGCATCTCTTCTGCTCCTCAGGTCTAGCCGGCTCGGCAAAACCGGCTCCAGACGCTTGCGGTAACGGTTGCCAGGGTTACTCTTTCCTTCCATGCCCTCATTCAGTTCTGCATCCTGACGCTCTCTCTCTCTCTCTCTCTCTCTCTGTCCTCTCCCGTACCCATAAGTCTTGGTTGCTGTGCAGTGTTTGGTCCTGTGGTGAATGTGGCACCATTCTCTCAGACGTTCATGGGAGCTGTAGTTCATCCCGCTCCTACAGTGTCTCTCCTGTTTAAACTGGCCTCCTTCAGAGCGTCTCCAGGGCAGATCTATTGAAGAGATGCATTGAATAGATCTGTCTGTATGCACTAGCCAGAGTGCTGTAGATCCGTCATACCGTTGTCCATCATATTGTGCCATGTTGTACTTCCTGTACCGTACTGTGCTGTGGTTTGTATTGTGGTAGTGTCTCTCATTGCGAGAGATGGACGGAGTGGCAGCATTCTTCCAAGCTCAGATTGGAAAATGCAACGTGAAAAATCCAGCATTTACTTAGAGGTAGATACCATAGACAAGGCAGACATATTTTAAGAGGATCTATTGTGGTCTTAAAAGATAGATTATCAGTCCTGTATCCAGGTCCTCTGTGTCTGGATCTGTCGTGGGCTACATGAATGCTGGGTTTGGTGTTGGTGCCTGTGCCGTGGCTTAGTTCCCTCAGCCTGGATGGTGGTGGGAGTCATGTGACGCCTCTTCCCTCCCTTCATGATGTGGCTGTGTCCCCGCTTGCACCGTTTAGGCTCGTATAACCTTGAGTAAGACGCAAAGGTATGACTATTCTGTTCATATGTTGTGTAGGGCCAAGGGCTTCCAGCACCAAAGGATGACCAACGGGGCCATGAATGTTGAGATTGGAAACCCGGCCTACAAGATCTACGAGGGCGAGCCGGATGACGACGCCGGGGAGCTGCTAGACGCAGACTTCACGCTGGACCCGGACAAGGTAGAGAACAATACCAGCCTTCCTTTATACAGTATGCACATGTTGTAGTCTCTGCACACATATATCGGTAACACTTTATAATATTCATCATTAATGGATGGTAAATTGATGAGTTAATTAAACCTAAACAAACAGACATTAGTAATAGTATAATTTCTGTTATTTTATCATTAGTTTGTATAATATGAAAATAAATAGTTTATAAATTATATATTGTATCATAGCTGTTAAAAGACGATAACAATTATATTCTGATTATATTAGTAAACTATTTATTATCAGTTTATTGTTGCGCACATTAAAACATATTATTACATGACTTTGTTGAATACTCAATTCTGATTGGTCGGTCACAGCGTTCTACGGTCTGTTATTTCTTTATAGCAGACCGTTGCTATGTATAACAGACCGTTGCTATGGGCGCGGTTCTGATGTCGGACTCTGGCAGACTGTTTTTGTGTCAAATTATTGATTTTTTAAGTAAGTAGCCATGTAATAAGCAAGATAATGTACAGGTAGTGGGTCATTGTTGTGAAATAAACTCAGGTGGAACCCTATGATGAAGGGCCGCATCGCCCTGTCAGGGTTTATTTCACAACAATGACCAGCTCGCTCTACGTTATCCCTTACTTATATACTTTATTAAGTATTTGTTGATGAAAATCAAAGATATCAGATATTTAATACTCTTATCAACATGGGAGTGGACAAATATGCTTGCTTTATGCAAATGCATGTTTATATTTATTATTAGAAATCACAAAACGATGACAAATCCTGTCCAGAAACACTCACAGGTATGGCATTTAGCATAAAAAATATGCTTAACTTATTAACTTAAGTTTAATAAACTATCAATTTACCTTTTATTAATGATTATTAGGTTATTATTTATTTATTATTATTATAGGTTATTATAAAGTGTTATATATCATACCTTATGGATGCTTTTTGTCCCTTTCCAGCCCACCAACTTCACAAACCCGGTATATGCCACTCTGTACATGGGAGCACACAACAGCCGCAACTCTCTGGCCAGCACAGACGAGAAGAAGGAGTTGCTATCACGTGGAGACGAGGAGCCCCTCGTGGACCCCCTGACATAGACGGTCCGTTGGCCTGGATCACGCTATTCCAAACACACACCCTCTTCTTGCCTTTTAAAGAAAAAAACGAAACAAACAAAAAAAAAATCGATAAAAAAGTGTGAGAGAAAAATTGATAAAAAGTGTGAACACTGTATAAAATGTACAAAAATGAAGGACTACTTTTGTATGTGATTGCAGTATTATATTTTGTTCTTTTGAGATTCCTCTGGTCAAAAATGAATAACATTTTCTATGAGAGATTTTTAATTTACACTTTGTCCCTTACCCTTTACCTAAATAGCCACTACCTCTGTGCAAAATGAAATGGAAACAAGAAAAATCAGAAGAAAAGATGCTATCATCGGAGCAATTTTAATTTTTTATTTTTGTATGAATTGTATAGAAAAGAAAAAAACATTGTTCCATTTCACCAGTGCCAACTGTTTGTTGTTTGTGTTGACTTTGAGCGGGAAAGGCAAAACTCAAAGTTTTCTAAATCGGTACATAATGTTGTCTTTGCTGGAGTTTCCTCAGCAGGATTGTGTGACGGATTCGTGATAGCACCGTTTGTGTATAGCACATGTAAAATGTCAGTACCAGATGGCAACTACAGTATTTCCACATAATTTCTTCTCAGAGAACAATGCTCATGAAATGATTGTGTTGTCTTCCTTGCACAGAATTCACATTTTTGCGGTATAGTGTATACTGTAGGCTTTATGCCGTGAGATGCACAACAGGTATGTTTGTTTTTAATCACATTGTGTGACAGTTGGAGCTCCTGTGTTGCTGAAGTGAGAGGATGAGAGGCGTTTCTGGTGTGTGATTATTGGAGTTGGAGGAAGTTGGTCGTGGGTTAAACATTCCAGGCGGAGTGGTGGGTGGAGATTACAGATGGAAAGAGGTGGATAGTGTCATGTCTGCACCGTTTAGTGTCTGTTACAAGGGTCTTCCTTCAGAAGGAAAGGGAGGCTGCAATTATGATAAAAATAATCGAAGGAAAAAAATGATTTGTCGTTTATTTCTCCAGTCCATTTTTTTTTTGTAAAGACCAGATAGCATCCATCTGGCTTTGTGAGTAGATTTATCTTTCTACCTTTAGAGGATCAAAGTCTGTATGTTTGTTCACAGTTTTGTAATGACTCAGTCTTAAGTGCATTATGTTCATTTTTGGTCTTCAGCATTTCTCTTTCTGATCTCTCACTCTCCTCTGTGCCCTGCTGCTGCTAATGCTACCATTCTGGTCGCTCTGACACGTCCTTACGCTCAGCCTCTGTCTCAAAATGCTGCTTCCTGTCAGAAATGTGTCAGCCATATCTTAATGCATGTGGAAAAAGTAACACCAATCTTTAATGTAACTACAATAACAAGTTTTTATTTTGCTTACCTGTCAGCAAGTGTTATTTTATGCTGTTGTATATGTTTCGTCTTTAATTGAGAGAGAAGTACAATCATTTTACCTAAAGAACATTTTTGCAAAATCATACATGCATTTTCAGAATTGTTTTTTGATTTAGTCCTTGTTTTGTTTTTTTTCTAATGAAAAATGACACATAGCTTTTATAGTACACGATGCATGGAGGCTCAGACTTTCTTCTGGAAAGAGAATAATGTTTAATTTTTGCTGGAGTACTTTACAAACTAAATAACAGATATTGTTATAAATAAAATTTTAAAAATTGTACAGAAAACAAGCCAATGTGTTTTGTGTTTTATTTTCACAGTGTGCGCTGATAAAGTGAAGACTATTGTGAGTCAAAGTGGGTTTAATCATTTATTAGGTAGTTAAACAGTAAATCAAATCCTGTTTACCGTACATATAAAGTTCAATTTATTTAGGCAAATGTCATTCTCATACTGTTATAAGTTGAGAAAATGTATCAATCAACAAAAGAAATTTACGTAATACTTTGTCAAAGAAAGTTATGATTAATACGTGAAGAACAAACATGTTGAAATCTGAAGCTATAAATGCTGTCCGGTGCACGTCAAAGTGACCCTTACTGATAATATGAAGCATTATAAGAGAAGAAGAGAGACATTGTTTTGTATACAACAGTATGTGCATTCAGTGATTGCTTGTTTTGCATTATCATCTTAATTTTTTTTGTGTGAAACCAACTCTCCTCATCCAGTTTGTATCGAAGTCCTCACTCGATGCCTTTAGCCTTCAGCTCCTCCCGGACTCTGCTCAGGTAGTTCGGGTCAGGATACCCGAAACTGTGGAAACACAGTATGAACAAGTGTTAATATGTAACTTTAACATTTCAGTGGACTAAACATCAAAAAAGAATATATAGAGACACCCCAAAATAATGTATATCACCATGAAACTTCCCCAGTTTGACATTAAGTCAATTATATTTTGTATAACAAGTTTTCTGGGTAACATTTTATTTCACAGGTCTGCAAATTTCATGTTAATTAGGTGATCATTAGCAAGTAACCTCTTTGAAATTTCTTTGGAATTACTGCCAAATTACCCCAATATTTACCTCAAAATATTACTTTATTATTAACATTATTTAATAATTATATTCCATTATTTCCCAATAGCTGGTAATTTATTTAATACATTTCCATGAAAAGGATACAAAGTTAATTGATGTGCTTTATTTCCATGTCTGCTGGTAAATAGATAATAATTAGCAAATATTTGATATTTCTTAAAATAATCTCCCTGAATCATGACATCAGCTACCAGGTTACATTTGTGTAGACAATAAGTCACACAATGGTGAGATTTGTGCCTGATCAGAAGTGTCTTCTATTAGTTTTGATTTTCCACCTCCGATGAAGAGCAGCCGCTTCTCAAGCCTAAGGGCCTTATTTTAACCATTGTATGCTATTTTTGCATTATTAAATAATGTTTATAATAATGTAATATGTTGTAATTTTATAATAATGTAATATTTTGAGGTAAATATCGGGGGTTATTTGGCAGTAATTCCAAAGAAATTTCAAATAGGTTACTTGCTAATTATCACCTAATTACCATGAAATTTGCAGACCTGTAAAATTAAGTGCTACCGTTTTATGAAATCGTGTGTTTAAATATGAAAATTAGGTATTATCTTGTGAAATATGTGCTAATGTGCATACATTTCCAGAACAGAAATCTGACATTCATTGGATAAAGTCAGTGTTAGAAACTGTTTCACGTGTGCCATCATCCTGATGAGCTCAGAGAGGAGCCACAGGCTCACCTGTGCTGTTCAGAGGCCACGAGGCACAGGTGAGCTCAATCTGTACATAATCAGTGCTCTTATAAGTAGGAGTGGAAGAGGAAGAACATTTCTATTTGCCCTGCATGCTACCAGCCAGACCTGTTCCCCTGGCTTCATCAAGTGTGTCTTCTAAACTACACCACTTGATGATGTCAAAGGGAAATTTTCTGGCTCTCTGTCTCTGATTCTGGTTACCTCATGTCCAATGTCTAAATATCCCTCGTCTCCAGCCCTCACCGATTTGGTCACCCAAACAGCCAGGTTAAAAATTCTTGTTTAACTTTGTTGACATAGTAGAGACAAAGGATTTTACAAAGGGGATTTTTGATATCTCTTTTTATCACTCCATAAATCAAAAAATACTGTCAACATCCATAAAGAAGATACTTTTTGCCATGTTTTCAGGAATAAAATGTTCTACAAATCAGGCTATGAATGATATATGAACAAACCCCTCTGTAAAAAACCTTCAGAATAAAGATAGGAATGAAACCGGTGTATGTAAGTGCTACTGAAGTGGAGATCTCTGGCTCAGAGTCTGAGGAAAAACCTAATTTTGAGAAAACGACCTTTAAAGATATGGATTGTAAAATTCCATACATTTTGCAAGACACTACATGTAAATAGGTACAAAAAAAAATGTTAACTAATAGATATCAGCATGAAACTTCTCCAGTTGACTACTTACATTAAGATAATTATTTTTTGTATTACAAGTTTTCTGAAATGTTATGTTTAAATATGCAAATGAGGCGTTATCTAATGCTAACTTTTGGTGATTTTAGGAGAAATCTACAGACGCAAATAGACAAAGTAATAAAATAAACACCTAAATGTGTATTTTGGATGTTTTCATTCCACTAGTCTGAAAGAAGACATTTTAAGGGAGAAAAATAGCCCAAAAATCTCAAAATTGACCGGTGCATGAAAAACTCTGTTTTTGCCTGTGTTGTCTCCCATTCAAAAGAACTAAGAGCTCTGGCTATCTTACCCCTCTGGCCCTCCAGAGGTTGAGGTCTTGTGGTGGATGTCGTTCCAGGTCACCTGGTTGTCCCTCCCAGTCGTTCTGGATGTGCCGACAGTGAAAATGAGCTTCTGGTCAAACGCTTTCTTCAGCAGGCGCAGCACTTCTTTGCCCTCTTTGTTGTTAGGCAGATATGCTGATCTTCTAATACCATAATAGTGCGCTCCAGGATTTGAATGCTTTCCCTGCAAAATGAGAATGGAACATGAGAACCAAGTCAGAAGTTAACATAAAAGTTACAAAATTGACACAATGGGCCTCATGCAAGAACCACTCGTATGAACAGAGTCTTTCTGAGTGATTTAGGAGAACTTGTCGCATTTACGAGTTTTCTCGTATTTAAAATTTTCTCTTATGTACGAACACAATTTATGATGATGGTCCAGACCTGTCGGAGGAGTCGCGTGCAGTTAGTCTGCTGTTATCAAAGGTTTTTCACTAACAGATTGTATGTTTCATTATTTTGAAGCAATTTTGAGTTTGAAAATCCTATATAAATTACACTTCATAATTATGTTGACATTATTCTGTTTGACAATTGAATTATAATATAACTCTAAATGTATTCATATAGGCTAACGATATCCTCATGTTACGACCCAGATGTATGCACATTTATCTCTGTATTTGTGTGTGTGCTCCAATGTGCTCTGTGCTGTGTGTGTGTGTGTGTGTCAAGCTGCAGGTGAGCTTGGCTGAGTGGTTGATTGATTGTGTGTGAGTGTCTGTGAATCCATGCAGCCGATTGGTTCCAGCCTTCAAGCGAGTGGTTTAAAAGGCTGGCTGCGGGCTCTCCTCTTTCCACCTCCAGCCAGACTGTTCACAATTCTCATGAACGCACGCTCATTTACGCACAGATGGCATTCATCATGTTTACACGGGTCATTTACGCAGTTATCTGAAGTTAGGAGCGTTTGCTGAACTCATATGAGCCAACGGTACAAAAAACAGTAAGAGAAAGTTTAGAGAAGAATATGAAAATGTTCTTGCACGAGGCCCACTGACTCCAAATATACAAATGAAGGCATTTACCGTCTGTATTCCACTTTCAATATCATAGTTGATGGTTATAGTGCCGCAGTCTCTGAATCCAGGGAGGGATGAGGAACCATAATGCCACGTCATTTTTCCCTCTGGCTGGTCTCCCTCCATCACACCAAACACGTCTTTGCAAAGGGGACAGGTGGGTCCCAAGCTTTTTGTTGAAAGTTCCAGGCATACTTCACAAAATTCATGTTTGCACTTGAGCTGCTTCTTATTGGTAAATTTGTCCATGCATATAGAACAGGTTTCGTCTTTATCGTCTCCTCCTGCTGCTGCTGCTCCGCCTCCTGTGGGTGCATCGTCTCCGTATCCCGATTGTCCATTCGACACGGGTCCACCGGCGGCTCCCTCTGACAGCGAGCCGGTGAACCCGGTGGCACCGTTGTACTGGGTGAAGCTCATAGGTGATGTGGCGGCCTTCTGGTACAGATGAAGGAGAGCTCTGACAGCGTGGCTCTCCATTGACGCGTTTCCTCCAGAGCTTTTGTAGCAAGCTTTGACTTTGACTTTGCCTTGACTGACGCCTGATTCTTTAAAGTCGACGCCGAACTTGGTTTTGATCTTAGCTACCTGCTCACTGAAGGAAGTCGTCATCAGCTTCCAGTAGCTCTCCTCCATGGTTAGTCCAGTACTGACGAGAGGGTCTTTGATGTTCGTGCCAATGTTCAGCATTGTGTCTTGAGACGCCCAGGTAGACTCTCCAACAGAAGTGCTGGTACTTATTGCTGCATGTAAGGACTTTTTGATGGCATCTTGACTCTGCATTGGCCCACATGCAGTCATTTCTTCAGAGGATACAGTAAGCAAAAGCTTGTTCTCCTTCGTCTGGGCAATTTTCAGCACATCCTTCCACTCTTCTGGATCTACGTTCTTGAGAGGAATAGGGGAGCCATCTGATTCACCTAAGCACTTCTGGACAAGGCTAATGAACTCGTTGAGAGCTTTTTGTGAGCCTGCATCTCTCCGATCGGCTTGAAATGTCACCTTTACTTCTGCCTCCATTTTAACTCCGTTCTCTTTCTCTATACGCTTAATTTCCTCCTTGTAGATGTGGGTCACGTACCAGAAATGGGCCACCGGGACAGGACATGTCTTCTCTCCTGCTGTGGAAGCTGCACTACTCTGCTGCCACAGTTGCACTGGCTCCTGAATACAAAACAAAGTATTAATTTAGTGAAAAGCATTAATTTTCAATGTAGTTCATTCCTACTGATTTACTACACAGTACATACATCTTGAGGCTCTGACACGTATGAAGGAGGAAGATTCACAGAAGCATCCTCTGGTACTTGTGTGTCCGGCGGTGTCACACTAACAGAGAGTATTGTGACTGCTTTATCTTTCTCTTTGTTGGTCAGCGTTTGTCCACTCAGTTTCTGAAGCACACTCGCAACTGAAAAAGAAGACAAACACAAAATGAATTTACCTCCAAAAGAAAGAAAAGAAAAGAACATTGTTGTCAGTAATATTTGTGCGATTTAACTGTACCTCAGAAATTCATACTGTACCTGGAGCGGGTTTGAGATGGACGACAGCGCTCCCATCTTTAGCATTTATAACGTTGCATTCTCCTTTGAATTCTTGGTTGATGTTGAACCAACTCTGAAGAACTTTGTCCAGTTCTAGTTTATATTTCTGCGGTTGAACTCCCTCTGACCACTTGACTGAGAGAGTGACTTGAACTTCATCTTTCTTCTTTGATGAAGTCATCAGAGCCTGAAAACATGTTAGTTAACATCATTGTATTACTAAGCAAGATAGCACAAAATCCTCCTCATCATTCAGCTTAAAAGGTCTGGTTAGAAAATGGTTTGTTCTAAAAATAGAAAGTGGACGATTAAAATTCACGGTTATCATACCGAGTATGTTTGCTGATCTACGGTATTGAAAAAAACTGTCATAAGTGAGTGAGTGTGTTTGAGTTAAAAAGCAGCAGTAGGCGAGATTGGAGCAAATATGATTCGAAAAAGTTATTTTTATAAAACGGTCACTATATCCTGACAGTAGTGCATGAGACAGGTAAGCTGAAAGAAATCGTGCCTCTGTGTCCTCCGGTGTCCATGATGGCATCTGCAATATTTCACAGACCAGGGGAAAACAGCCAATCAGAGCCGATCTGGAGCCTGTTGTCTCTAAGCAGCTGTCAATCACTCTCAAACTCTGATCAAATGGTCAAACTAGGCAGCGCTGATCAAATATGAATCAATATTCTGTTACTGTAATGCCTATTTCTCTCCTCATATGTTTTCAGAAACATCTTGTAGTGCACTGTTTAGCTGTAAAATGAGAAAGTTTGTGACCCGGCAGCCATGTTGAGATCTGTTGAGGAAATACCAAGCACCGCCCACCAGCCGGAGCACAGCCAATAGGAACGCTCTCTCTCTCTGAAATGACCTGTGATTGGCCAAAGTCTCCTGTCACAGGCTAGATGCAGAAGTCTAGTTATCTCTCAGAACACTTGAATTACAATATGCTGAAAGATTATTATGGAGTCTTTGCCCTATGATGCCAAAAACATTTCTGCCTACTGCAGGTTTAAAGGTCCAGACAGGAGCAGCTTTGCTGCACTGTCACACATCTGCTATATATGGTAATTATTAACAATCATAAGACACAGTTCACAGCTGTGACAACCCATTACAACTCTACTAAGCAGACAACCTTGACACAGCAAAGAGCAACAGGCTGTTGTTATTAGGGACAAGTCTATCCTTGGAACTTGTGCCTTCATTTTCATACTTTCACTTTCACATACAGAAAAACAGCACAGGTCTGCTGGAACTCGACATGGATTTTCAGCTTATAAAAACTGCGCATGTCTTGGAAATGGATAAAAAATATCACTCTTTTAAAATAAAAACTGGACTCACTCACACACACCTACCTCAGTAGACTTGAGAAATGTTGGAGGCTCCTGATCATCACTGCCCTCAGAGCACTACAGGATATTTAAATAAAATAAAAAAATCAGTTGAGGTAATTCACACTTTAAAACACAAACATTTTTTAAAATGAGCATTGTAGGCTAAATATTACATATTAATATTAATATTAATGGTGAAGCCCCGCCCACATCTAGTGCGTCATTGTGTTAGTATCCATATATGGACTTATGGCAAGCTGCCTTAAAAGTAAATAGCTAGACATGATATTCATTAGAGATATCTGCAACGACATTTTGCCTAGTCAAAACACACATTTTAGATATCTATGATAATAATTCCACTTCACGATATCCCCTCAATTCAAGACATCTACATTGTCCTTTTTATTATTACCACAGCTCCTTTGACAGTTGTACTTCATACTGTCCTATTGTTCAACATTAGTTTAAGTTGGCTGATAGAGCTACTCACGTCCATGGGCTCCTCTGTATCATTGCCTGACATGTTAACAGTCTTCTTCCTGAAACACAGAGCAAAACAACTGGAACACAGATGACAGCAGTGTTTGTTGGAGTCACTGACAGTTCAAACTCTTTGGCTTCTATTTCTCTCATTTCCTGCACTTTTAACACAACGTTATGTCTCTGACTTTATGTGAACTATTTGAACAAACATACAGCAAGTAAAATATGAAGTTATGACGCATAGGAGTCCACTTACCTTCGCCTTGCTCTTAACTGTAAATGCTGCTTATTCCTGGTAAAGGAAAGTGAAAGTAGCTCCAAGAGGGAGAGAGAGAGAGAGAGAGAGAGAGAGAGAGAGAGAGGAGCTACTGGCTGCAATTCTATTTTGACTGGCAAGAGTCAAACTATTAAAAATACTTTTGACATTCATGTGTATGGGGTTTCTCATTATAGATATCCACAATTTAATTCTGACTAGTCAGAATTCCAGTTCAAGATATCTCCCCTCAATTTTTAGATATCTTAAATTTAGTTTTAGTCAAAATGATGTAGTAGATGTCTAAAACTGGAGTTAGGTATTGTCATAATTTAATTGTAAATATCTTTTATACATTTTTTTTTTATTTATCCTTTATTTAACCATGAGTAAAAACGCATTGAGATGAAAAATCTCTTTTCCAAGAGTGTCCTGGCCAAGATAGGCAGCAGCACAGTTACACGGTTGCAGACATAAAACAAACATAACAATTGAAAATGAAGACAAAGAGCAAATTACAGAATCATAAGGTATCAAAAAACATTCATCAACATTCAAAACATCTATCTACATCCAGATGTGCCTGTTTCCAAATCTTTTAGAAGCACTTTGAAGACATTCAGTGAGACCAGCTCTCCAAGTTTCAGGTCATTTTGTAGCTGATTCCAAGAAGGATCTATTATCAAGTTATAGATGTCTTGAAATAAATTTTGATTAGAGGTATCTCATTTGGAGATATCTTTTAACTTTCATTCTGCCTAGTCAAAATGTAATTACAGATGTCTTGAATTCAATATCCAATGGAAGCCTTGCATGAGCAACGTCATGCACAACAATTCTGACTAGTCATAATAATGTTTGAGATATTTGCAACTATTATTTGGGATAGTCAAAACTGAATTATAGGTATCTTTGTCGTTTTGACTAGTCAGAATGACGTTATAGATATCTTGATTAAAAATTCTGTCACAATGTAATTACGATTAGTCGAAATGCCGTTGTTAACATCTTTAATGTTAATTTTGGATTGGCAAGTTTAGCTAATAGATGTTAAAATGGCTTTCCACAAAAGCAAAAAGTGAGATGTGCAAAATATGTTTATTATTATTATACCATCTTTCAACAAACAGCATTGGATCTGATCCGAAATCTTTGCAAATATACACAAAAAAATCAAACATGCCATGATGTAACTGTGACGCAGGTGTAACAAATACATGTCTTGTAGAAAAAAAATCTTAGAAAAATGATTTTGAAAAGCAATTTCAAACAAACATAGCAAGGTGCGGTGAAATATAAAATAACTTCAATGTAAACCTGTCATAAAACAGATCCAAAATACTGAAATGGCATTCATGAGCAATACATAAAAAAACTATAATCTGAAAAAAAAAAAACTGCACTTCAAACAAGATACTCTCAGATTTAAAACATTCTTGCAGCAAAAAAAAAAAGCAAACAAAACAATAAAATATGACTTCATTCTTTCTGGACCTGTTCATCTTTCACTTCCTCCACTCAATCTTAAATCTCTTCATATAGTAAAGTAACCTGCAGTCAATACAGACTTTCACTTCATCCTCGTCAACTCATCTACAACAGCCTACTTATCTTTGGTGAGAGTATTGATGTGTGTGAATATACAGTGCAGTCTGATTCTATACTGCTATGTTAATACACAGAGAGCTGGGTGGGTGCAGGTAAGGCTGCCACGGTGGTACGGTATGCAGAGGTGGGGAGGAGAAGGCATCAGTGTGAGCTGCAGCAGTGGCACAACGCCAGGTTGAGTAGTGACATCATCATCAGCATCATTGTACTACGACATCAGCGTGCAGAGCGACTATTCAGCTTCATCTCTTAGGGTGAACCTGGAATAAATAGAGGGACGAAGACTAGTGAGAACTGGCAGTGAGTTAAATGATCAGCAATCATTTAATTAACGGTGAAAAATGTAGAAAAAAGGTGCACAGTTGAGCGATACTCCACAGAAACTTTTCAAACTACTCCTGCATGATAACATAGTCACAGTTTCTTCAAAATAAGCTAAATACACAGTTTCAGCCTCCTTGAAGCTCCACAGGAGACAGTGTACTTGTGAAACATTGTTTAACTGAGCATATGGATGGATAGCATCAGCTATTTAGGGATGTCAATCGATTCAAATATTTAATCGCGATTAATCACTTGATTGGCCATAGTTAATGGACTTTAATTATTAAGTAATGGACGCAATTAATCGCAAAGTGGGCAAATATGACTGCTTTATGCAAATTTTTGTATATATTTATTATTAGAAATAAATTAAGAACACAAAACAATGACAAATATTGTCCAGAAACCCTCACAGGTACTGCATTCAGCATAAAAAATATGCTCTAATCATAACATGACAAACTGCAGCCCAACAGGCAACAACAGCTGTCAGTGTGTCAATGTGCTGACTTGACTATGACTTGCCCCAAACTGCATGTGATTATCATAAAGTGGGCATGTCTGTAAAGGGGAGACTTGTGGGTACCCAGAGAACCCAATTTCATTCACATATCTTGAGGTCAGAGGTCAAGGGACCCCTTTGAAAATGGCCATGACAGTTTGGAGCGTTATTTAACTTGACGACAAGCTAGTATAGCAAGTAACTATGTAAGTAAAAGTAAGTAAAAAAATCGCAAGTTGCGTTGAAGAAATTAGTGGCATTAAAACAAATTTGCTTTAACACGTTATTATCGTGTTAACTTTGACAGCCCTTGTTATTTTTCTATCATGAAAATGTCATTAAACCAAGCTGACCACAGCCTCTCTTCTCTGCCAGTGAGGAAACTATGAACTATTTGCAGCCACCTTTCAATCTGATTGTTAATTGCCGTGTTGTGTTTCTTCTCTCTCTCCAGTGTGTCTTCAAGTGCCGCCCTCTCCTGCCGAGTAGCTGAAGTGAGTGAATGTATGCAGCTGGGCTCAATGACTCATCAGGGCCGGGTGGTTAAAAGGTCAGGAGAGATGAACAGACGGGTACAGTTGGTGTTAATGTTTCTAGGTGTGTGTGTTGGTTGATGTCGGTGGGTAAAAAGTGTGTATCGGGGTCGGTAGCTTCATTCTAGATGGAGTTTGTTTATTTGATTATACTGTAGTCTTCTGAGTCAAGACTTTATCTGCCTGAGTTAACTAACTAGTGCCGCTTTCCTTTGGGGAGTAGTTTTCTGATGATGCAGTTGGTTTAGTTGTGACTATTTTAAACCATCATTAATAAATTGTTATCTTTGTTTGACTCCTGTTGTCCTTGTCACTCTTTCAACACGTTTATTTTATTGTTACTCCCCCCACCCCCCACCCCCAGACCCTAAACGGGGGAACGAATCACTTTGCTAAACGTAAACACTGTCCGCTCTGCTCACCATTCTGTGACACCAGAAATCAGGTCAACCTCGGCCAAGTCGATCTGCACCTAAAGAACAGGAATGACATGTTAACATCTGTACATACATCTCATGTATGTGCAGCATTTCTGCATGTATTCAGTGCACTTCAGAGTGAAAGAACACACTTCAAAAACAGTTCAAAGTAACGAGGCAGGTTAGTATTACATCTGTACAAGTATGGATTTAATGGAATGATCTTATGTGACACTGGAGTATCATCAGTGTGACATTCTTTGGATACCCTGATGGTCACTTGTTAGCCTTTAGCTGCTGTATATGTGTGTTATGCAGAACATTTTAAGCAGTGTCAGAGTTGCAGGTCTCAGACTGACCTGTCCAATGACGTCGCGGCTCCTGAACGAGGCCGAGTTATTCTTCACGGATACACTGAGGCGTCTGTATCTCGCGTCGTCCACAGACAGATCATACTCAAACCTTAAAGAAGTCAACAAAGTCAATTAGATGTGAACACTAACAAAGATCTTCAGAGACTAAAAAAAAAAAAAAAAAACTGCACAGGGATATACAGACAGCACAATGAGCTAATTATTTAATTACCTCTCATTGTATTCTGGGTTGAGGTCTCTTTTCTTCACTGCGGTCTTCCTCTTGGTGGCCTTGCTTTTGTCTGGCAGCAGCATGAGGGAGACGTAGCTGTCTACTCCGTCCTTACTCTGAGACAACAGACCTCTGTACACAGAGAGAGAAAACATAAATAACTGTTTTAAAATGTAAGAATATTAAAAAGTCCCAGTATATTAGAGCAGTATAATAACTATTTGTATATTAGAGGTGTCATCTTCACTTTGTTAAATTGTAGGTTTTTCTTAAAGGATAGGTTCATAGGTTTTCAAATCTGTTTTTTACTATAAACAAACAGTGGTATCTATCAGGTTATAGTAGCTTTTTTTTCTTCTTGCTATGTCCACATCAGCAGTAGGATGGTGTGTGAAGTAAAGATAATAAAATCTGACTTGTCAGTAAAACATATAAACATGTCTAACTATACTGTGAGTATCCAGTTCCTGAAAATGAGACAAAGGTTTCTGAATTTATATAATCCCCTTGACACCCCCCCGACTGAGGTCAAGCCAAGCTGGATGCAATCTCAGAACCCATCGGCTATCAGTCTGATGACGGATAAGCCTCTGGGGGCGAGGGGCTGTATTTCTGGGGTGTAGCCAGCGGATATCTGGGCCAAGACTTCCTTTTCTGTGCGCTGCTCATTGTTTACAGTCCGATTAGTGATTTGAGATGCGAGACTGGAGTTGAGAGATGACGTGTACGACTGGATTGTTTCACAAGGAGCCAGTCTACAAGCTAATTTTAAACCAATAAAAAGCTAAATCATTGTCAGACAATAGCCGGTGGGTTCCAAGATTGCATTTTGGTCAATGAGTTCTGCCTCTTTTGCTCTTCACATGGACTGTTTACCTGCATTTAACCAAAGTGTGCTCGAACATGATTGGTCAATACTACCCGGACTACCAACGGTAACCAGAACGCTTACGATGCCAAAATCTTGTCCCGTTGCCTACAGTTTCTGCATATGAATGCAGAAACTGTTTATAGAGATTAAGTTGAATGCTGCATGGTAATCTTCTCAAAACTAAAGATGATGTTGAAGTTGTGCCATGATAATATCTGGGAAACAAACTTGTAATAAAGTCTACAGTCTCAACAGTATATTATTGATAAAAACACCATCTGACTGAAACACACTCTTTGAGGAAGCTCACCTGCAGGCATGGACGATGACGATGAGCTGTCCCTCCTGCGAGGCGTATGCAAGAGACAGCTTCACCTGCCCAGAGCCAGTGTCAACGCAGGGCAGAGTCCCTGCACTGATCATATCCACCATCTTGGAATCTAGAATCTATCGAACACAAATTCAGAAAAGGATTGATTATTGATTAGTTGTTTTATAATACTATACGACGTGTGTGTGTGCATGTGGATGGATGTATTCGTCACCTTGAGCTCAGCCCTCAGCAGGATCTGACTCTCAGGTGCGGCTCCATCCAGAGGGAACCACTGGTCCAGGACCAGCTGTGGCTCTGCTAGCAGCTCATTCATAGTCACCACCAGAGATCCCATTGGCTGGTCCCAACCGCTGGACAACTGCAATGCAAAGAGAGAGAATGAAAAAATTCACTCCAACATCACTGCTGTTAAACGTGAGCTGCAGAATAAATGTAAATAAATGTCTTGCCTTTACTATGAGCATTTGATGTTTAGGGTCATGGACCAGGAAGTAGTAAGACTCATTCCACTGAGGACTGGTGCTGCGGTCACACAGCTGAAGAGACGACGAAAATAGAGTTATTACAACAATAATGTATCTATTAAGACTGACAATAGAGCACCATGCATCACGAGTCTTACTAGGGTTTTGTAGCTTGTTTCACCCAGAACCAGCTCAGCTCCTGCTTTGGGCTCCTTTCCGCTCTTCTTCAACTATTGAAGAAGAGAGAAATTTTATTATATGACAAATCATTTTTTTTATCTGTACAGTATGTAAACAAACTGCAGGTGACTTACAGGTAATGAATGTGCTCTCTCTATGTAGACAAAGAGCAGAGCAGCGGCGGGGACAGCTTTGTTCTGATAAGACTGGAGAGTTTGAAGCTGCAGCACCTGCGACACACATCAATCACAGCCAGTTAGTCCTGATGATTATTTTGCAATGTGAATAATGTGCCTTGCATGTTGGAATGTCACTACACAGCATTATGTGGAAGGCTGCTTTGTTATGGACAACGTCAATAGGACATGTTTAAATAATGTTTGAATAAACTGTGGGTGATAGAGCTGTAAGTAAGGACCGACCTGGTCAAGTGAGACTGAATGTGACACTGTAGGAACCCATTCCAGTATCAGGTGGACCCGCCCAGACTTCACATCATTCAGAGTGTACCACTGCAACGGAGACAAAGAAGCAGGGCAACACCCTTTATATGAGCACATGACACAGAACAGAGTTCAGAAATCACATGGCACGACTTCAGATGAGGAATTATTGACTAACCTGATCTGTGTACTGGGATCTGATGACCTCATTTAGCTTAATACTGAATCTGTGAACATGAAAACATCAACAAGATGTCTTACTTACAGAAACAAAGATTTCCAATGTTGACATTATGGTGTATATTAAAGAGATTGTTCAGGTGTTTTGAAGTGGGGTTGTATGAGGTACTTATCCATAGGAGGTGTATTACCAATAGTAGTCAGTTCCCCGTTGGAAAGGAGAAGGAAAGAGCTGTCTGACAGCATGATAAAGCGGTGATGTTATTTCAAGTATAGCATACACTTCAATGGATATCGATTTTTTTAGGTGAGTCTTTCTGTTAGGTGGCTAAAATACGTTTTTTCTGCCGACCCTGTCCACAGCAGTACATTACTTTGCTTCCTTGTTGGTACTCCTGTCTGTTTTCTCCAAACTGGGGGCATCATCTCCTGTAGGTAATACACTGACTATGGATAAGTACCTCATACAACCCCACTTCAAAAACACCCAAACTATCCCTTTAATGGTATTTAATGAAAACTGTAGAAAAGCAATCAACCCCCTATGTTAATACAGATAATTTCCAGGTGTTTGTAAAAACACCTTGTGTAGGTATTTCATAAATCCACCCACATCGAATATTCAGTTTATGTTGATGTTTGGCACCTGCTGCGAATGGCGATGCATTTCAGTGCAAAATTATGTAAAATCACAGGTGTATCTCTGTAAAAATTCTTACCATGCAGACCAGTGTATTCAGTATGCTACGCTTTTTATCTTGAGTACTAATATAAGCAACTGATACACACCTGCCAAGGAAGTCATCAGAGTCTAAATCCTTATCATAGGCTTCAAACTTGATCTCCTGGACGCTGTGCCCTTTCAAAACCAGCTGTTAAAGCAAACAAAAACACATATTTTATACAAAATACTGTACATGCAGTGAAATCCTAACAACATGCGATGCTTAAACTGTCCGAGAATACTTCATACCTCATACATTTCCTTCCATGTTGGGTTCAGATTCTCCTTGATAACGTGACTCTTGAATGTGACACCCCCGATGTTGATCTTGACATAGGGGTCGCTCTTGCCCTTCACCATGCCCCCCATCAGGTTGTCCTTGGCAATCAGATTCTGGGCCTCCAGCAGGTGAATCCTCAGCAGCCCCTGCAGGACGAAGACGGCAAATGTTACCAAACACACAGGGAGTCACTGAGCAAACAACATACATGTAGCTTGGTAATGTGAAGCTACTATACTTTGTATATTTCAGAGCAACCCAGGTGATCAGGCCGGTGTCAAAAACTAGAAGTACGACTGGAAAATGGGCATTTTTTCCTTGTGGAATAATTTCTCTAAATATAACCTTTGTTTCTTCGAACAGGCCCATATGAGTACTACTAAAATGTGACATTTTACTGCCTTTAGAAGCACATCGTGCCACTGTAGTAGGTCAATGTGAACTTTTACAAGATAGGGGATACCTTAACTTAGTTGTCTAATCTAAATTTGGTTCATGAGAACTTGTTTTTTCATTATTAAATGTCCCTCCCTCACACCAGACTTCTGCACATGTATAAACGATAACAATGGTTGGCATGGTTTCATTTTGCCCCTCCTGTCTGGAAATTCCTCTTTTTTGATTGTAGCTGGCACGACAAAGGTACATATGCAGAAGTTCAGCAGAACACGCACCAGACCCACCAAATCAGCAGAGGAAGCTGAAATCTCCCCAACAGCAGAACATAACGTGATATTTAAAGACAAGAGGAAGTTGCACATTCATAGCGTTTGGAAAAAGGCTGGGATTATTCAGAGAACCCACATGACGAGGCTGAGACCCAGCAGCATTAGTTCACCAAACGATTCACTATCTGATGACTGGGGACACAACGAATAACTAGCAAGATATTACTGTCAGTGTGATCATTTATTAGACGCATAGTGTTGATGGAACCCTGGCCTAGACATTTTTAGATAATATGGGTTATTCTTGATTGATGAAAAGCATGACATCGTATAAGTGTTCACTTCGGCAGAGGGGTACACTGCTAACAGAAGTGTTTTCTTATTGTTTAAAATGACAAGCAAATATACAAAAAATAATTCAAAAGGGGCAGTGATGAAGAACAGATACCACTGTACAGTTGGTGGAAGCTAATTCTTCCACTCTGCTAATCAAGGCATAAACTAAACCCACCTCTTCACCAAAGTCCTGGCTGGGGCAGGTGTGTGATGGAAGAACCTCCCGAGCTTCGGGGATTTCTGTGACCTCTGCTGGCCCCAGGGTGTCAGCGGGAAGACCAGTCACTGTGGCTTGAGCAAGGTTGCCTAAACCAGTACTACATTCATACACACAGCACAGAAATTTAAACATTGCTTCTTTTCTATTCTTCCAATTTATGGATCGTAAAAGGGAATGAAGGGAAAAAGTAAATCTGGTCTTATTAGCTGTGATGTGGAGCTCACCCTGCTGTGTGTGACTGTGGGGGAGGCTCTTCTGGTTCTGTTGGCTCCTCCACCAGCTGAGCAAAATGACATGGAAGGTTATGAAGGTGTAAATAGACAGGTTAAACATAATAACCACTGACTATAATGTGCTATGACTCACTGCGGCAGCAGGGAATGTATCAAATGCAGTGTGAATGGCAGCTGGCTCAGCGGGAGCAGCATCTTCTGCAGAGGCCGCCGCAGCATCTCCTGCTTCAGAGTGTTTAAACTGGCTGGATACTGCGACCAATCTGAAAATACACACTGCTGTTACAAAACAGCACAGCCAGACTCCTGACCGGAACTAACAATGGGAGAAAATTACCTTTTTGTAGCTTCACTTGGCTACAAATATACTTTCAAAACATGCTTTATGGGAGCATATCTGCTTGTAAATCCCACCGACAGGCACTAATTTTAGTGCTTTTTTACATTTCAAATATGATTCATTGCTTACTTCTCTTTATATTTAAATGACACTAAGTGGTATGGTTTGGGTGTTTTTTATAAAGACCAAGGTGTATGTGTGTATTATCAAATCAGGTGCACAACACTCACTCATCCTTTGTCAGCTCTGAGCTTTTTTCCTCCTCACTGACTGTGGAAGGGACCTCTTCCTCTTCTTTCTTTGAACCAGTCCCAGAAGGCTGTGGAGCTTCAGTCATCCTGGAGCTCAGGACCTGTCAACAATACATTTCCAGTTGTTTATTCTGTCAGTGACATCGTAATAATCCCCTGTGTGTGTCCTCTCTTACCTTGAGTTCAGCCCTCAGTAGGATCTCACTCTCATTTAAGGCTCCATCCAGAGGCATCCACTGGTCCAGGACCAGCTGTGGCTCAGAGAACAGCTCCCTCACAGGGACAACAAGAGATCCCATTGGCTGGTCCCATGCGCTGGACAACTACAGAGATAAGGACACATGTATAATGCCAGCCAGAGGAGGAGATGTGATGAGAGGACGCTGGCAGTAGTCTTCAGATACACTCACCTTCATGATGAGCATCTCCTCTGTGGGGTCACGAACCAAGAAGTGGAACGCCTCGTCCCACTGAGGTGATCTGGAGCGATCACATACCTTCAGATAGAAAAAGAGGAAGGAGAAGTTGGGGGAGGGGTGGTTCCTTAAACTGGGAATGGAATTACAAGGTCTGTATAGTCATTATACTCTGATTAAGTTGTTTCTTCTCTTCTTCTTTTCTTTCCACTGGTATTTTGAACAGTCTAATGAAGGTATTAGCATGCATTACTGTCAAGCCTTGTGTCTTTTTCAATACCACCAGCGGGGGGCGCCGAAGTTTAAATTCTAAACAGCTTTTAGTCATTTCTCCCATAAAATGTTGAACCATTTACCAACACACTAGTTTGTTTGTTTGGAAATTGCAATGGGGACTTCATCATGGCATTTTAATGACTAAATGATTAACGGATGTATTCATTAGTGGTAGTCCAGGCTGGTACATTTAAAGTGTGTGTGTTTGTGCAATGTCTTTATCATCAGTCTCATACCTTGGTCTTGTAGGTTGTTTTACCAAAAACGAGCTCGGCCCCAGCCTTGGGCTCCTTTCCACTTTTCTTAAACTGCACACAGAAATACACACAACATTATGTGAGCGGTTTGCATTCACTCTGTAATTAAGGCAACAACGGCTCGAGATCCAACTTCCCTTTCTTTTAAAAAAAACGAAACATTCCTGAATCATTGCATCATAAAACGCAACAACAGATTGTGTTGCTTAGAAAGCAGCAACTATTTCTGAAAGTCTTCATTTATTTTAATCCAGTGATTACTTACAAAAACAAGAAGGAATTTTCCTCTTTATGCCAATCTGTTTATCAACATGAGCTTTCCAAACTGTTGTCTATCTTTAACTCAGAGACAGCACACTCATGATAGTGTTTTTCAGTACCAAATTACAAGGGACTCACAGGCAGAGAGTGTGCTCTGTCCACATAGACAAAGAGCAGGGCTGCAGAGGGAACGGCCTTGTTCTTGTAAGACTGGAGAGACTGCAGCTCCATCACCTGCAGCAGAGTATCAAATGAAAAATACATTACAGTGACTCAGCACTGGTGTGCAGGGTGAACTGGGCAGGGCATCATATCTGGAATAGTACAGATATGGGACGAAGAGGAAATTCAAATGATGAAGATTATAAACATTTGCATGAATAAGAGAAAACATAAACAAATGATAAGAATTGCACTAACTTGGTCCAGGGTATCATTATGTGACACTGCTGGTACCCACTCCAGAATCAGGCGGACACGTCCAGACTTCACGTCATCCAGGGTGTACCACTGAAACAGAGACGTAGAATTAAAGCCTATGACAACACCGCAGCAATAACTGAGATACAGTGAGGCATGCAATACTGACCTGGTCTGTGTACTGGGAACGGATGATGTCTGCCACACTGATTTTGTATCTGTATTTACAAAATAGCACAAGTTAAATGCGTGATCTGTGAAAATGAAGCAAGACCCTTAAAATGCCCTAAAATATTAAATCATCAATATTTTCTAATGCTGTGAAAAGTTTGTTTCCATAAGTAATGTCAGTAAACATGGAAAAATAAAACTAGGATGAGGTGAAAAACACCAAATGCTGACTTTTCCATAAATCAAACCATACGGTAATATACCTGTAATTTATTTTTATGGTGAAATAACTACAGTTTGGGGCTGCACACATGTTGACCCACTGAATATAGTCTACTACTATACTACTACTACTACTACTACTACTACTACTATAGACTATAGACTACTAGAAACCTCCACATTACCTGCCCAGGAAGTCATCTTTGTCCATGTCTTTGTCATACAGCTCTAGTTGCACCTCCTGTCCTGACTGAGGCCTGAGCACCACCTGAGACAACACACAACAGTTAAATTAATATAAATGAGGTGGTTAACATGAAGTATTATCATCTTTATTAGTAAATCAGACTGCCTAGTTATTTCATACACACCTCATACATCTCATTCCAGACCGGGTTGAGATTCTCCTTGATCACATTACTCTTAAACGCCACCTCTCCGACACTGATCTTGGCATATGGGTCACTCTTGCCCTTCACCATACCGCCCATCTTGTTATCTTTGGCCACCAGACTCTGAGCCTCCAGCAGGATGATTCTCAGCAGCCCCTACAGGATTTCATTTTCATATATATATATTAAATGTGATTGTGTCACACCTTGTTGCATGTGCCTGCTCCTGTAGATCACTATTTTGTGACGTTACCTCACTGGCAAAGCTGAGGTCTGGGGAAGTGTGAGGAGGCTGTGCTACGGCGGGGCTCGGTGATTCTTCCACCTTCTCTTCAGTCACATCAGCTTTCTCTGTTTCCTCTACGACAACATCCTCATGTGAGGTCACTGAAGGGGTTATAGTCTCCACAGGAGGAGCGTCCACTGAACTTGACCTAAATACACAAAGAGTAGCGATAAAAAAACTGAAGTGACCAAAGGACACACAGAAAGTAAGGACAGACTTTTTGAATAAACTACCTCACCTCAACACAGTGTCTATCTCTTGTTTTCGCGGAGCAGGGGAAAGGTCTGACACTGAAGTGACCTTAGCCTTATCAGTGGCAGCCGGACATTTGCTGGGAATCAGCATCTGCAGTTGAGTCCATATTATTATTATCAGCTTTGTAACAGTCCCGGTTATAAATACAAATATCAGTAGAAGGAAAAAAGAACTGCCTCAAAAGCCTCATGACAAAGAAACAAAAGATACAGAGACTGACACATGCAGATAAAAAAGAAACAGAAAGAAATATTATACAAAGTTATGAAAGAGTGAAAGAAATATAGATACAGACAAAGATGTTATTAAAGAGATATTACAGTTACACACAGAGAGTAAGATTTATAGGCAGAGAAAGAAGCAGAGAAAATGATGAAGAGATTAAAGACAGAGAAAGGGACATATAGTGAAAGTGATAAAGAGATAGAGAAAAATAAACTTAAAGGACATATACTAAATATTCAGAATAAGACAAATAGAGAAAATGACCTTGAGTTCAGCCCTCAGAAGAACCTGACTCTCAGGTGAGGCTCCGTCCAAATTGAACCACTGGTCCAGGACCAGCTCTGGTTCAGAGAGCAGCTCTCTGATGGGAACCACCAGGGAGCCAATGGGCAATGTCCAGCTGTGGGAGAGCTGGAGAGACACAATACAGGGTGTTAAGCATAGGTAGTATTTACAGTACACTGTATATCACAGATCACACTGTTAGCATCTGTGTTCACACTCTTTCTGTTCCATGTTGATTATGCACTGCGTACCTTAGCAACAAGAATCTCTTTTCTGGGGTCTCGAACCAGGAAGCAGAATGCCTCGTTCCACTGAGGTGATGTGGTACGATCACACACCTTCAGAGATGCAAGAGTCAGTCAATGTTTCTGACAGATATCAGGTCACTCTCACAATATTACAATCAGAGCTATAGAAAATACATTAAAACATAGCAGAATGAGGTCTTACTGTAGTTTTGCGAGACATTTCTCCAAGAGTAACCTCTGCTCCCACTTTTGGATCTTTGCCACTCTTCTTAACCTGTAGAGAGACAAACGGGAAATAACAATAGAAGCATATGTATTCTAAACCATAACTGCACATCCTGACATCATCAGTAGAAAAAGACTCACTGGTAAACCATCTGCTTGCTCCATAAAGACAAACAGTAGGCCTGCTGAGGGGACCGCCTTGTTCTGGTAGCTCTGCCTGGAGTAGAACTGAAGGACCTGAAGATGCAGGAAAGAACCAGTGAGTATGGATCAATCTTACCAGCAACGCTCCATTAACCCATGACTTTTTTTGGAATACCGACCTGGTCCACTCTGTCTGACTCGGAGGACGTCGGAACCCATTCCAGTATCAGGTGAACTCGACCAGACTTCACATCACTGAGAGTGTACCACTAAGAGAAGAATTGGAATCATTTAAACACAGGATCTGTGCTATATGTTACGGATATATTTGGAGAGGGTTAAGGGTCTAATCAAAGTGAGTTGGAGCCCTGTGCACCCACATGAGTTAGACCTAATCTATGGCGAGCTTTCACTGCATTCACATGAAATCAGGCAGACAGTAGACGGACAACACCTTCTGGACGACACGGGGAAAATAAACATACAGTACATACAGACAAAACACGCACAACGATATGTTGCTATGGCGATGTCGTATTGTTTACAAAGAATGGAATAAAATATATTTAATACAATTATTTTGTGTTTATTATTATATGTAATTGTTCTAGTAAAGCATGTAGCTACAAAATGCAGCTTTCTCTTAATATTAAAAAATGTTCTCCTTGTGTGAGGGAGCTAGGTAACATCCGGTTGTATATTCAGGAGGACGGCAAAAAATTAACTTTGGACAACAATGCCGTCTACCGTTACTGTTGCCAGTATTCTCTGCCAGCCTCACTTCAATTGACCGTCTTGCGCTAGTGCACTAAAATGACATCCGGTTTCCCGTCTGCCTGATTCCATGTGAATGCAGCATTATTCTGACCACACTCTTTGTGTTTGTCGAGGAAGATCCCACCTGATCAGTGTACTGGGAATCGATGATGTCCTTCAGACTGATCTTCAGCCTGTATGTCGGGATATGTGAGATTAGAATGTAGCTTTAAATCCATTCATTTTATTTCATAATTGAATTATCTATAGCTACTTTACCTGCCCATGAAATCATCCTTCATGTCCATGTCTTTATCAAACACCTCCACATGCAGGTCCTGGCCAGGCAGCTGGGTGAGGATCACCTGAGGGTGGGTGAAAAAACAATTATACAGCAGATGTTTATAAATACATGCAAACTTCAGCCGCTTCTATTAATTTCACAACAAAATTGTGTTATTTCAATGAATAACCTTGTGTTATTTACCTCGTACATCTCATTCCAGGTGGGGTTAAGATTAGTCTTGATAACCTGACTCGTGAATGTTTCGCCCCCGATGTTAATCTTGACGTAGGGGTCACTCTTGCCTTTTACCATGCCCCCCATCATGTTATCTTTGGGAACAAGGTTCTGCCCCGCCAACAAGTGAATTCTGAGCAGTCCCTGAAAAAGATTACAAACACATTAGAGAACGAAAACACAATCCTAAATCAAAATCATGACTGCACTGTCCTCCATTACCTCTGTGGCAAAGCTAGGATGAGCGGAGGTCTGCTGGGGCAGCTGTTTGGCCATCCCAGCCTCCAAATTAGATGACACATCAGATTGAATACGGTCCTCATCTAACCACAGGACCTATGTTACAATAGAGAAGAGAAGAGACAGAAAGAATTTGAATAAAATGTGACTAAAAACCCAGAATCTGGTCTCATTTAATCTCAGTTGAGACGTCATTATACATATGAAAAATGTTTGGTCAAAATCCAATTTTTTATTGTATTTATTAAGAATAACCTCCCACATTGTGCTTGTTTGTGTTATTTTCAGCCTATTTTTTGGTGCTGGACTAGTGACTGGGTCTTGTTGCCATTTACCCTGAGGACTGTGTTGATATAGATGCGACTGGCAGATCCAGAGTTGTCCAACTGGAACCACTGGTCCAGGGAAAGGTTAGAATTGGACAGCAGGCGGGACAATGGGATGGTCAGACTGCCCAACGTCTGCACGCGGTCAGCGTCCTTCACCTGGTTCATTTAACATGAAGGAAAGCAAAAATAAGACCAAAGGAAGTTTGGCTTTCAAACTAAAAGAGAAGCTAATCTCATGAGCCGTCACCTGAATGTCTATGTCCTGCTTGCGAGGATCCTGGATGAAGAAGGTAAAAGCTTCCTCCCACTCTGGATTAATGGTTGTGTAACAAGTCTAAAGGCAAGAATAAATATAAGTATGTATATAAATGAAACACAATCTACAGAATTATAATGGGCTTTCCCAGTAGATATACCTTGCTCTCTCTAGTGACGTCCTGCACAGACAACTGCACCATGGGGTTGGGCTCTTTATTTCCCTTCTTCATCTAAAAGACACACAGTTACAGACAAAGTAAGGCATGTGAGCAATGGCATTCTGTAACCAGGAGAGCAGAGCAATAAATAGACTTTATCTACCACCCTGACAACATGAGGCTGATGTGAATAATAGGGTTAACATAGCAACGGCACGAATAACCGCATGGCATGTCATAATCAGGAAGTATGAATGTACATCGAAAGAAACCACAAAGACTGAATTTCATTCCAAAGATTCAGTTACTGCTGTTTCCTTTTGTGTGTGATATGACACAGCAGGAAATGTGTGTTTAACTGCCGTGGATAAAGTTAGCCTCACTGGTCCACGCTGTAACGGAGGACACAGGGTTAAAGGCCAAGGCAACAACTTTGTGGAATGTCAAGGCAGGTGGCAGACGCAGCTTTGCCCCAGTTTAACCACACACAGGAAGCAGCTCTGAGCTGAGCACGAGCGTGAGCAGAGAGGGTGGAGAGATTTGACTCACAGGAAGCGCCTCTGCCTTGTCCAGATACACAACCAAGATGGCTGAAGAAGGTGGATCAGCAGTCTTGCTGGTGACACTTTCGTTCCTCTTTAGGACCTGGGGGGAGAATTGCAAACATGTGATTCTATCTAGAGTGTATAGGGAAGATTAATGTAATGCATCAGTGGAAATGAGCGATTCAAACCTGCTCTAGGCAATCAGTGCTAGGCAGCAAGGACAACCACTCCAGTCTGAAATGAACCCGTCCTGTAGGAGTTTCTTTCAACGTGAGCCACTGGGAAGACAGACACAGGCATGCACTCACAATCAAAAGATTCAAAAAAATACTTATTCAAACTGTGACTGAGATGATAACAGCTTTTTATACTTACATTATCCACAACTATGGATTTCTTCACAATGCCCAAATCCAATTTTGCCCTTAAACGAAGGAGGAGTGTAAGACAGAATTCAATTAAAGGAGAAAATGTATTGCTGAAAATAAAAGGATCAAAGCATAGAAAGTAGATTCTGTAACTTTCCAAATGCTTCAAAAGAAAAAAAAGGTAGTATACTTTTTCCAACTGGCTAGGAAAGGTGACAGATGAAAGGTGACAATGCGAGATTCAATGTAGGCACACAAGAGACATGAATATGCATATGTACCTGCCCAGGAAATCATCCTGGTCTGGGTCTTTGTCATATACCTCCACCTCCAACTCTTGACCTGGCACTTCATGGACTATAACCTGATGTACCAGACACACACACAAGGACATGAAGACTGACAGAGGGATTTGTATGGAAGCTGGCCTCATGCCACCATGAATGAAAATGAACATTCCCAGTGCTGCAACAGTCTAATCCCTCAGATAAAGAACAAAGTGAAATGACATATGATTGAGTCTCTGGACACTTGTGCAATGACGACACACATTTCGAGCTTGCCGTAAAACTCTCCATTCTTTTTCTTACCTCGTAAATTTCTTCCCACTTGGGAGAGTGTGTGTTGTCAACGTGTTTGGAGGTGAAGGTCTGAGGGCCGACCCTCAGTATGGCGTAGGGGTCAGACAAGCCAGCCATGACCCCTTTCACGTAGTTGTCCTTGGCAGCTAGGTTCTGTGCCTCCAATAGGTGGATGCGTACCACACCCTAAGAAAGAAAAAGAGGGGCCAAGATGTAATAAACTGGTGTTGACTGTAATAGTATCCCTTTATGTGGAGGTGCATATTGAGGCTTTACCCTGGGCAGAGGAGAGCGTAGTTGGGCCACATGCAGGCCTGGAACCAGGGGGACAACCAGGCGGTTGGGCAGCACCAAGAAGGAGGCAATGGCATCCATGATCATGCTGTCAGACATGACACTGAGACAAAGAAACAGCATTTTAAAGGAAATGTACTGCTGTATTGCGTATATCATTTATTTATGTATTCTATGTACTGTATAATAAAACCCACACATTAAAGGTACAGTGTGTAGGATTTTGCAGCATTTAGTGGTGTACCCCTCCACTCACTCTTCCCTTTCAAAAACTGTAGTGACGTGAGCCGCCGAGTGCAAAATCGTGGTAACGGCGTTCACCTCGCTCAGACGCCATCCTTACCATAATAAACACTACTTTATGAGCAACAGGATGTCAGACGGTGGCTGGCAATATCATGGTTTTTGCACTCTGCAGCTCACATTACCACAGTTTAACAAGCGTGTTGGAGAACTGCGGTGGCCTTCAAGTAAGCTAAAAAAAAAAGGCTCTCTAGAGCCAGTGTTTGGTTTGTCTGTTCTGGGCTACTGTAGAAGCGTGGCAGACTCTGTGCAGAGGACCTGCTCCCTATGTAGATATGAAGGGCTCATTCTAAGCTCTAAGCATTCAATTCTTTGTTTCAGGTGATTTTACATTAATGTAAAATAGTTATGAATATTTTATTCCATTTCTGCTAATAGATCCCCGAAATGTTCCACACTGTTCCTTTAATGAAATATTATAAGGTCGTGGCTATTACTAACGTGTAACCTAAAGAAAAGCTATCTCAGCATGACTCACTTCAGTCCAGGGATGTCCAACAAATTAGTCAGTCCAGTCCAATTGATATCTAGTTTCTGGGAAGAGATAAGGATAAGGAATGTGCTGTATTCAGCAAATCAATCAGGATTGATGTGAAATCAATAGCATGAAAAGCATACGAGACTCTACTGAGATACATGATGGTAACAGGAGGAATGGGGGTTGAGGGGCTATGAGAAAAGGGCAAATAGAGGTGAATGCAGATGGACGTACAGGCCGCTGGATGAAAAACATGGTGACTGCTCCCACTATGGGCACGTCGCCAATCAGAGGCTCCAGAATCACCCGCATCATCCCGTGTAGCTGAAAACAGAGAAGCAGAACTTGTGAATAACCATGGCTTACAGAATGGCACATTGTTTATTTCAGTTATCCCTTAAGACAGGCAACATCTTTGTATTAATAACATGCTACTCTGTAATTCAGTTAAAACGACGACAGACCTGTATTCCTTTGACTCCAGCTTTGCAGAAGTATCTCTTCACCTCAACGTCGATCTCTACGTTGCCAACATAGCTGAGGATACGAGAACAAAAATGTCATCTACGATAATGCCTTCTGAAAGCTGTAATGCAGAGGTGCCTCGCAAATTCAAAGAGCAATGGATAAACGTTCACCTGATATACAGATCTA
This sequence comes from Sebastiscus tertius, assembly GCA_916701665.1. Classification (NCBI taxonomy): domain Eukaryota; kingdom Metazoa; phylum Chordata; class Actinopteri; order Perciformes; family Sebastidae; genus Sebastiscus; species Sebastiscus tertius. Next base: position 5,607 of record CAKAOH010020204.1, on the reverse strand, counting down.
ACAGGACTTGTCCTTTGTCATTCTCAGTGTGTGCCTTGATCCCTACAACCTTCATGGCCTGTAACAAACAGAAAGCACATTTTCAGCACAATAAAAACATTTGTGTGAATCTTTACAGCAGTGTCGTATTAAAGTTAAGCTATCAATAGCGTCACCTTGTTTCCCATATCCACTTTGGTGAAGTTGAGGGTTTGGAGGTGGCTGCTTGAGCCTCGGATAGACGGAGCGATGGTTTCAACCAGCAGCTTCTCGAGGTACTGGCCGACAAAGGGCCACACCTGCTGCAGCACCTGGGCAGACCAACAACGACATGGTTACAAACTGCTTTTATTAGTAAGACATGTAAGTTATGCACATATTTATATTTGGTAAAATTGTTCATGTTGGCATGATATATTGCATGAGTTCTGATATTATTTAAGTTTGCACCAGTTTTCATATAGTTACAATAGCGACCATGTAGGATTATGTTGTTTACCATTTTCTTGTTATAAAAAGCCATAATGTAGTTTTTCAGTGTGCATAGCCCAAAAAAAAAAGTTTTAGAAGATGCTCTGAAGTCTGCGAAGGTGTGGATCATACAAGTTTTTGCCCGTATTAAATATAGCAATAATGTGATAACATTTATTAACGTATATTTTTGAACATCCAATCGGTATTGTAACGGGTTTGACGCCCTGAGCCCTGTCTTGGAGGTTGCTTGGCCAACCTCAGCAGGCAGTTGGGTGACAAGGAGGGTCGACAGCTTGATTGGGATCACCTGGACCTTCCACACTATAAAAGCTGCTCCATGTGCACACTGTCTCTCTCTCTTCCTACTGCCACATCCACCTGGCATCACCTTTGTTTGGTTCTGCATCTTCAGCACCTTCAACTCTCTTTTTATCACATTCCTTGAGCCAGTTTGTGACAAGGGGCGAGATGCAACTTGGATGGAAATCACCTGCTGTGAGGTAATTGATTCTAACATAAACTCTCATTAGAGTTTTCCCTGGCTCCTGTGAGTACATTGGGTCTTCAAAAAAAGGATTGAAATGAATTGCAAAACGAGTCAGAACAGAGATACCTTGCAGACTAAGTGGCCTAGGAACTTGGAGCATGGTAAAATGGCCACTACAAGACCAATAACATAATGTACAATGTCCATCCCTGCAACCAGAGACTACTTCTTTAAGAAAATTGTCATTTAGCCACATAGTCACAAAACGATCCATCAAATGCCTTGGCTTCCATGTGCAATAACTGAGGAATGACAGAGACAGCTGTTGCGCAGTTTAGTCTCCTCAGCTGTTAGTCGTCTACTTTGAGTCCTTAGATATATCACAGTGAACCCTGTGCTGTACAAAATGTTAATGTGGCTACATAAACTCTTTATTCCTTCAGGGAAAGAACAAAAAGCAGAGGCCCTGCTTGTTTGTGTGCTTGTGTGACTGTAAAAAAAACCCACTGCTGGTTTCAGTCTGGCATTGGTGGAGAGTGAGTCATCAGCTGCCTGCTCCTGGGAGGGATGCAGCGAGGGAATCTGCTGACCTCCCCCTCCAGTAACCAGTCTCAAATCTCTGCTTTGTCTGGCTCTCTGACGCTTGCATCTCGTGGTCTTGATAGCATGAGTGCTTTTATTACTGTATGTCTATGCTAGAGGCTCTAGTTTCTCTGGGCTAGAAAAGCCAAGGGGGTGGGGAGGGACAATGGCTGCAGTTTTATATAGTTTGGGGGGACTGGGCAGCTCCTCCTCCTTCCTGTGAGCTCTAGTCTGTAATGAAATGGAAATGTTGAGTGGGTTGCCTGGCGCTGGGCCTGCTCTCTGCAGTACAGACACAGTGGCTACACTAATGGGGGGAGTGGCCTTTTCTGCAATAGCAGCAGTACTACCATTTATCAGCTAGCACCAGCTAGCATACTCCTCAAAGTGTCAATCAGCACAACAGCTGAACAGACAGGCGTGTGTTTGCTGTGGACTTAATAAAACGGGAAACACTTGGGTCTTTGTGTTACGTAAACAATGGAAAGACTAAGCAAAAAAGGAAAGCACTGATGTTTTACCTTGTTCAGCCATTCAACCTTCTCAACATCTGGAAAGCTGACCTGAAGGAAAGAAAGACAATAAGGGTAAACACTTAAATTATGCATAGGACCTGATAAACACACAACAGGATCAATAGCACTGTTGATATTCCCAGTGCTTTTTGCACCAGGTTTTAGACTGCCCAAGTATTTCCACAAGAAAAAAAGGGAAAGCAGATAAGTGCAGCAACTGTCAAGATCACTTTGAATGATACAGCTGGCTACTGCGTGGTTTATCTTTCACGCGTGACAATACTTTAACAATATAAGTGCGTGGCATGTCTTCTCCATTTATTGATTATTAATCCATGCCATTTGTTATGCACACTGGAGAGCAATATGGAGATGCCCCTTTTGGAATAATTCAATAGAGGAACATAATGCATGCTGCTTGGTTATGCAAGCAATCACTGAAATCCTTCAATGAAACAAGTATCCACAGGAACCTCATCTGGGTGTGGCCAGATGTTCTGAGTCAAAATAGGAACACGTGGGTCTCAGCATTTCCATTTTGTAAAAACATGCTCTAGAATGTATAATATGCAAATCAAGACTAATATCCGGCATGCACATTTGCCACCACACATTTGCACCAAGGATTAGTGTTGTTGCAATGCACTCAGAATTATGCTTTCAAACAAGTTTAGTCTACAAATGCAAACACGCAGCAAATTTGGCAACTGTCCTAGTAGAAATACTGGGTAACAAAGCACTGCATATATAGCTGAAAGGGGACTTCTGCACATGTGGTTGCATGCATGCTTTATTTAGGATCTATACTTCACCAGCAACATTAGGAAAAGCAGTGCTTGTTTGTATGCCCACCAGTAGTTTAAAACATTACATGTCCCCTACAAATTAAAAGAAAATACCACTAATTTATGAGAGAAATGTATTCATAAATACAATGGCTGCTATATTTGACTTCAGGACATCTCTGACTACATACATGCTGAAAATCTAATTTTTTTTTACTATATCAAGTCCCTAGGAGTGTATGATTCAACTTTTTCCCCATGGTCTAGTGTTAAAAAAAAGTTTAAAAAATGGTTTATAAACTATTGTAATAACAAACTGTAAATTGCATATATGAAAACAACCTCGAAAAAATAAAGTATAAAATAAAAAGAAGTAGAATGGCAATACTTAAAAAAACGTAATACATATCGAATCGACACCCAAGTATCGTGATAGTATAGAATCGGGAAATAGGTGTATATCATCCCAGCCCTTATGAGGAAATGATTTATGGGAAATATATCAAATTATAAGTGCTACCAGCCATGACAGCAAAAAATAGAGTAAAGGCTGTGATTATAGGCTGGTTTACTGGTTTTAACAGCCTGTACATCCCTGTAGTGATGTCATGATTTGTTTCCTTGTTTCTTTCTTTAATGTTTTTATGTTTTTATAACTGTTTTAATTATGTCTTGAATGTTTATGTAAAGCACTTTGAACTGCCCTGTTGCTGAAATGTGCTATACAAATAAAGCTGCCTTGCCTATGATTTTAGGGTCCACTGCAGCTACGTTTTGTCTTATTGTACATAACGTGGGGTTACTTTAGGTGAACTTTGGGTCCATTAAGGACAGTGAAGAAGCTGGTGTATAAGGAGGATTTTTGATGCCCCACGCTGACAGTTTTCTTACCCACGCAGGAAGGTCTCTCTTGCTCTTGGACACCTTCGTGGAAGTGTACTCCTCCTCGTTGTTGAGCAGCTGCATGGCTGACCTCAGTCTGGTCTCCTTGGCTTCTCGGGCGTGTTTCCATCCCGTGTAGACCATCATCCCGAACACCAGCAGGCTGGTGCTGACCCGGTAGTAGCCGGCCAGGTAGACGGGCAGCAAGGCGCCCAGACATTTCCCAAACGTCCAGAGAACCGCGACCGCGCTGATCCCTTGTTTGGGTTTGGGAACCTCCGTCTCCGTCAAATTCTCCGCCGCACTCAGCGCCTTCTTCTCGGCGTCGCCTGAGCTCGGCACCTCGGCGCCCTTGGCTTCACTCGGCTCCGACTTGTCGCTTTGCATACTGTTGTTGTATCCTCTAGAAACTAATAATAATAATAATGAGCTACCGTTGGATACAATGTATTCAGTTGAAGTGTTCTGAAGGACTTCACGGTTAAGTTACTCTAACGTTCCATTTCTAACGTTCCATTTCGAACGTTAACTTCTTCTCTCCGAACTAACCGCTGCATTAAACGTTACATTAGCTAGTTTACCGTTCTTCTGTCTTTTGCAGTTTTACCGACTAAACACGGGTCCAGAAGAAGTGGCAGAGCAGTTCTGCCCCTCACCCAGTCCCGTTAGGAGGATGAAAACACGCCCCCACTGTGGTCTGAAGCCAACAAAAAAAAAACGCATCTTTGACTCTTTCGCTGCTGCGGCAAAACTCAGTCAGCCAATTAGCTAGTAATTAGAGTTATTACTGCGGCATTACAGTGTCAAAAAGAGAGATTTTCCACGGAATTATTCATACGTATGCTACCTGTCAGAGGAAGCAGAATATATATACAATACTGCTTTCTGTCACATCATAACCAAGCAGCACCCCTTTTCATCTCTTTCTGCTGCTCCAGGTTATTTTAAAGGTCCCATATTATGACTTAAGCAAACAAACAAACATTCAAGTCATTAATAGCTTTTTTCCTTGGAGTACTGCAATTTCCCATTCAAATGTCTGCAAGACAAAAACATAAACCCAAGTTAAAGGTCCCATATCATGCTCATTTTCAGGTTAATACTTGTATTTTGTTTCTACTAGAACATGTTTACATACTTTAATGTTCAAAAAACACATTATTTTTCCTCATCCTGTCTATCTGAATATACCTGTATTCACGCTCTGTCTGAAACGCTCCGTTTTAGCGCATTTCAGCGGAATTGCGTTGCTGGGCAACAGCTTTGGTCCATGTTTACCTTTGTTCAATTCTTTCTGCTGCTCCAGTTTATTTTAAAGGTCCCGTATTATACTCATTTTCAGGTTCACGTTTGTATTTTGGGTTTCTACTAGAACATGTTTACATACTTGAATGTAAAAAAAACACATTATTTTTCTCATCCTATCCGTCTGAATATACCCGTATTCACGCTCTGTCTGACATGCTCCGTTTTGGTGCATTTCAACAGAATTGCGTGACTAGGCAACAGCTTGGGTCCATGTTTACTTCCTGTCAGCTGATGTTATTCACATCCACTGCAACAGGAAATAAACGGGGACACATTAAGAATGTTTATGTTTAACACTGTGAAATTGTCTAAATATTGTATATTTGTGACATCACAAATGGACAGAAATCCTAACGGCTTGTTTCAAATGCAAAATTTCTGATGAAAACACGCCCACTGTGGTCTGAAACACAAAAAACACATCTTTGACCCTTTCGCTGCTGCAGCAAAACAGTCATCCAATTAGCTAGTAATTACCGTTATTACTACAGCATTACGCTATCAAAAAGCAAGATTTTTTTCAAGGAATTATTCAAAATGTAAGTTTCACTGTCTATCAAAACATATACTGTTACCTGCCAGACGAAGCCGAATA
>CAKAOH010020203.1:0-29918 GCA_916701665.1 Sebastiscus tertius | reverse complement strand
TTAGCAGCACTAGCTCCAAAGGTCCCTAAATCTAGATAGAGAGTCGCCAAGTCAGCAACACTGATGTCCGTCCCTTCAGGCCTGTCTAATGAAGTGCAATGATCAAACCTTTTGTCTTATAAATAACGATGATGAGGTTATTAGTTTTTACTAATAACAGTAGCATGCTGCATATCTGAATCCTCTTGTTTCCTTTCTTTAGATGTCAAGCCTCCACAGACGGTCTCAGCGTTCGTCCCCACCGCCGAGGCTCACTCCTTCCAGCCTCATGCGGCGACGCTGTCCTCGCCGTCTGTCGATGCAAAACAGCAGCTCCAGAGGAAGATCCAGAGGAAGCAACAGGAACAGAAGTTGCAATCTCCTTCACCTGGAGAGGGACAAACCAAGAGGACAGATGACAGTGTGCCTTGTGCCAGCCCGACCCCTCCGTCACCTCAGGCAACCATCGGCATCGTGGTCGCTGCGGTCCCCAGCCCCATCACGGTGAGAAAGCAGCGCTCTCAATAGAGATTACACTGTTGTGTGTAATTTTGTCCCATCTATTGTATTTACCTTAGATAAAATAAAAATGTAGATTCACTGAAATGATTAAATCCATCCATCATCTGCAACCGCTTATCCCGTTAGGGGTCGCGGAGGGGCTGGAGCCGATCCCAGCTGACATTTGGCGACGGCGGGGTACACCCTGGACAGGTCGCCAGCCTATCGCAGGGCTGACACATAGAGACAGACAACCATTCATACTCACATTCAAACACCTACGGGACATTTAGAGTCAACAATGATATCATAAGCCTGAATACTAAATAGGCTTCAGTTTCACATTTCTATTTATGGCAACAAAACTGTGTAACAGGAAACAGTACTCTCCTTGTTGGTAATAAGAGTTGAATTATAAGAACTCAGAATATTTTCGATGCAAACCTTGTGATTATTAGGGGTGTAAATCTGCAGTTTCATCACCATACAATACGATATTGATTCTTTGGGCAATGATTCGATATTTTCGACAGTCTGTCACAATACGATTTTGATTCAATTCAATTCAAAGGCCTGCGATCGATATGAGACGATATCATATGACCAATCATATGACCACAATCAGTTACATTTATATCAACTTAAAAAGCAACTGAAATATGATTTGACAATTCACTGGGCTCTCTAGTGAGGAGGTGTGCTTGGACAGAAATGATGACACAGACGTGCCATGGGAATTTCAAAATAAAGGCGTATCTTAAAGATGATGATATGTATTGACATTTTCATATATTGATCCAGATTGATGTATAGTTACCCCCGTCTTCTCTCTCTCTGCAGGTGCAGAGAAACAGGCAGCTGATGTCCCCCAGTCCATTGGGAACAGTAGAGAGCAAAATGCTGCCTATTAACTTCCAAATGGTGACCCAGCCAGTTCAGGCACTGAAGCAGAGCCCCAAAACCCCGCAGAATATTCTAGCCAGTCCCGCGGGAGAACGCACTGCTCGGCAGCGCTATGCACAAATCCTGCCCAAACCTGCGGCCACGACTGCCATCACTCTGCGCTCGCCCTCTACCATGATCATCAGCCACAGCCCTGTTAAGACTATGATGACTGCATGTCATGTCAGTCCTGTCAGTTTGGTGAAGATGACAGCCATATCGCTCTCACCCAGCAGCAGCAGTACCACTACTTCCCTCACAAACGCCACTCTGCGGCCGGCATCTGCAGGCGGTAGTAGTTCTACAGAAGACATGGAATCCAATCAAAGCATGAGGAGTACCTCTGCAGTCCCCATTCTGGCCCCGGTGGCCAGGCCCGGGCAGACTGCTAACACTCACGCCATCGATGTTGAAATGGAAGTTGAAGCTATACATAAAAACAGCCAAATGCAAAATCCTGGCGCTCTATTTTTCACTCAAGAAGCGATGGCAAACAGGGCTGGAGGGGCTTTCCAGAGAGCTGCCAGCGTGCCCATACCTCAGTCTAAAGGCTTCCTGGCTCTGGAGGACACATCCAGCACTAATATCAACATGAAGTCCTCCTCAAGCACTGACACCGTGTCAGCAGTCGAAAGCAGCAATAACGGCGCTAATAATACAAGCACTTTGCACTTAACTCGGAATACCAGCGCTATTTCTTTACTCAACACCAGCACGCCACCTTTATTTGGGGAAAGCAACAGTGTAACATCAGCAAGGGAAGGTTTCTTGTCCAGGAAACGTTCAGGCCTCAGTCCAGACCTTTCTCCAATCAAAAGGGTTTTCATGCCTCAGCAGCCAGTAGAGGGCGGTGTTGGTGTTGTATATGGGATTAGAAACACAGTCAGTAACATCACCAGGCCAGGAGCTCCAACTAGACCTGAAAGTGCACCAGCTACCAGGGAGGTAGAGACGAAAATGAACTTTGCCCCATCCGCTCAAGTCCATGAGCTCTGCACTTCCTCCTTCAGAGCCAGTGGCTTCTACTCTGTTGCCAAAACACAGAGCTCAATGCAGAGGAAAAACACCTCTACTGTTATGGAAACTAGCACCTCGGTCAGTCACGCATTAACACAGCAACAGCAGGGGCACACGATGGTGCACGCCATGCCTAATAACCCCTGCCTCCGAACACACTCAGGTGCGAGTGATGGAGCTCAACAACATACCTACGCTCAGCACAACCCTGCTACTGAGCCCTTACACTTTCTGAATCAAGCCTCATCGTCGAGCCAGCTCCCTATGCAGACGGATATGGACTACTTTCCCTTCGATGACGATGTGACTCAGGACAGCATTGTGGAGGAGCTGGTGCAGATGGAGGAGCAGATGAAACTTAACGAGCTGCAGGAGTTTGGAAACTGTGTCGCGCTGCAAGGCCAACAGGCTGTGATGCCGGACAACGTAATGCCCACCAATCAGACCATGACTTCTTTCTACGGACGCAGCAATCCCATCCAAACTCCAACGCCGACACCGACACCCACACCCACACCCACACCCACGTCGGAAATGATGGGAGGAGTCCCAGGCTTCACCGGAGAGAGCCCTTTCTCCCGCATCGCCTCCACAACCCCGGTGGACAGCGCACTGGGGAGCAGTCGCCACACCCCGGTTGGTACTCCGCAGTCCAACTGCAGCAGCACTGTGCCTCCCAGTCCAGTGGAGTGCAGGAACCCGTTTGCATTTACGCCCATCAACTCCAGCATCACTGGTTTCCTTGACGGCAGCACCATCTCCAGCAGCCCGGTCAAGCCCATGCAGAGGCCGACGGCCACCCACCCAGACAAGGCCAGGCTGGAGTGGATGAATAACAGCTACAACAACAGCAGCGGGAGCTTAAACAAGTCAGACAGTGAAATGGGAATCCTCCCCAGCTATCAAGGCCTGATAGGTGACCATTTTCAAAAACCTCACGCCTTCGCCGTCCCTCACGCACGGCACCACGACAGCCATTTTGGCCGCTTGACCCCCATCTCGCCCGTGCAGCAGCAGATAGCTAACATGGCCAAGCAGGAGGGCTTCGCTGTGCCTGCCCCTCTGGACAACAAAGCCACCAACGCCACCGCTTTTCGATGTCGCAGCGTAAGCCCCGCCGTGCATCAGAGGAACTTGAGTGGAAACACGGGAAACCTTCCCCATATCGCTCGTTCAGTTTTGTCTCCCTTTAACTCTCCCGTGACACCCGAGATGTTGAGCATCTTCGCAAACAGCCAGACAAATCTGGGGGTGAGCAGCATGGCTCAGAGGAGCCACTCTGTGCCGCTCAACGTCATGATGCAAACCGAGGTGCGGCCCACGCCGGGCCAGCAATGCAACAGCAAAAACATCACCAATGTCCTTCTGAGCAAGCTGGATGGGGACCATGACGACACAGTTCGGGGTTTGGGCATCAATAATTTACCCTCCAGCTACACTGCACGCATGAACCTCACCCAGATCCTGGAGTCCGACCCCAATTTCTCCTGCAGCCTGATGACCTCTGACTCCACCAGCACATGCAAGCTGCAGAGGCCAAATTACCTCATCGAAAATGCTATTAATGAACAAATGATCCTCTCAGCAGGAGACAGCCGAGGACAATCAGCGCCTAGAGAGCAGCATCGCCAACAGGCCCAGTCTATGTTGTTATCGTTGAGCTCACAGCAGCATCAAGAAGAGCTACAGCGGCAGCTGGATTTCAGCAGCACTGTGAAAGACCTCCTGACGGACAACAGCCTCACTGCTGGCAGTCAGCTCATGGACCAGGTGTCAGAGCTGACGACAGGCGCGGCAGATTTCCCTTGTGAGATCAGAATGACATCGGAGCTCTCCAGTAGCATCAATGACCTTAATGCATTGGACACTGACCTTCTGTTTGACCCCAACCACCAGCAACAAGCGCAATATCAAAACACTGCTGCTGCTGCAGAGGAGGAGTTGGTGAATGACGCGCTGTTTCAGCAAATCACCAGCGAGACGGCGCATTCAAGTGGACTTGACTGGCTCGAAAGCAAAGATCATCCAACTGTTGGGTTGATGGGTTGAGAAAAGAGCTGTTTTTTTTTGTTTTTTTTCTTGTCATGTTGAACATGTTAACCTGTGGTTGCTGTTTTGTTTTATTTATTTTCAGGCATTTACACTTTATAATGCAACACTGGACACATTGAGGTTTGTCCAGTTTAAGTGCCAGGCTGAACTGCAACGATGCTGCAACACTCTGATTAAAATGCTGGTCATTTCCCTTTAATCAGAGGACATCGCCTCACGTGGTTTGATCAAGAGCATTTCCAACAAGTAAACAAAGGTTGCTGAACAAAAAAAAAAGAAAGTCAGTGAAGAAATCATAACAGAGCCACGGATTTCTCAGTGTAAAGTCATGTGGAAATGAATGAAACAAGATTATTATTATTATTAATAAGCCTTTTACAAAAAATAAACTACATGTTTTAACTACAGGCATTATCTAGCTAAAGCATAAGGTACAAAATAAGTAAATATATTTAGTGCTGAATTAAAAATAATTGAAACATTTGTGTGCGATGTAGATTCACTGAAAAAAACTGGAAGTATCACAAGTTATCACTGCTGGAGCTTTAGGTGTTTAGAGATTAACAAGACAGGTTCAAAAGTTTAAATAAGTTTATTGAATTCAGTGAAACAAACCAAATTTATCCATATAAATCCATTTAATATATTATGCTCTACTAGAGTTGGCGTGGAGCAAATGAAAGTATGTGGATTCATTTAAAATAATAAATGTATTAGCTAATTATATAATCATAAATGCTGATGGTTCAATTTGATGTAATCTACGAAGAGTAGCACTTTAAGTGTACCCGAACCATAAAAGCAAGTGATAAATGTATAAACGGTTGATTCACCTGGTTTTCATATCCACATTTTCAAGCTTTGAGGTATTATTTGTTTTATACAAGGCCTTCCTGACAATCATCGCAGACTTTGTGCCTGGATTTAAAGTCAACCTCTCATCTCTTCATCATCACCAGAATCAAATGTCTGTTCAATAATATAGAGCTCAGACAACTTGATGATATCGCTAATAGATTTGGGCCTCTTTTGCACTTTGTTTTATTTTTCAAGCCACATTTTACAAAAGTTTGAAAAAAGTAATTGTCTTGTACAATCATAAAGTTGTAGAAACTCTAAAGAAGCCCTTTAATTTACACGCACGACATTTCTTTAACTGTTAAATTCAGAAATATATTAAGAAAACAAGCAGCGAAAGATGAGGGCTCAACTTTTAAAGGACCAGTGTGTAACATTTAGTGGATCTTGTGGCAGAAATTGAATACAATATTCATAACTATGTTTTCTTTAGAGTATAATCACCTGAAATTAAGAATCGTTGTGTTTTCTTTACCTTAGAATGAGCCGTTTATATCTACATAGGGAGCAGGTCCTCTCTACGGAGTTTGCCATGTTGCAAAACTCCAAACTCTGTTAACTTTTCCTGCTCGGGCCGGAGACGATAATGTTAACTCATTCCTGTCGCCGCCGCTCTCTCTCACTTCACCACTCACTTCCCACTGGCTCTTCTCCAAATGACTTACGCTACTCCTACAACAACTGGCTCTTGAGAGGACCATTTGCGTTTTCGTATCGCCCACCGTAGTTCTTCTACACACTTGGCACATGAGAGAAGCTTCAGTTGGTTGCAATCTGCAACCTCACCGCTAGATACCACCAGATCCTACACACTGCTCCTTTAACCAGTTGTAGATAAAAAAAGGAGAGAATTTATTAAATAAACTATTTACCTAAGAATTAAACTAAACCCCATGAATGTGGGGTTTCTGCACTTTTGATTCTTATATAAAAGAAAAATTATTGGATATAATGAGAGCCATTTTCCTTATTGTGTGCAAATTACTCTCTGAGTCAAAGGTGGAGGTTTTCATCTGAAAATGATAAAAATGGACAAAATAGATGAAATTTAGCAGAAATGAATGCTTTATTTCCTAATGTAGCACTCATCATACTGCACTGACAATCTGTAATACTTGTGTTTCTTTACATAAATGCACTGTGTTTGGTTTGGATAATGGAAGAACACGTTTCACTGCTTGGCCTGAGGATTTCAATTAGGGCTGCAACTAATGATTATTTTCATTTTCGATTAATCTGTTAATTATTTTCTCGATTAATGGATTAGTTGTTTGGTCTATAAAATGTCAGAAAATGGTGAAAAATATTGATCAGTGTTTTTCCCAAAGCCCAAGATGACGTCCTCAAATGTCTTGTTTTGTCCACAACTCAAATATATTCAGTTTACTGTCATAGAGGAGTAAAGAAACCAGAAAATATCCACATTTAAGAAGCTGAAATCAGAGAATTTCAACTTTTTCTTTCTTAAAAAATGACTCAAACCGATTAATTGATTATCAAAATAGTTGGTGATTGATTTAATAGTTGACAACTAATCGGTTAATCGTTGCAGCTCTAATTTCAATCAAAACGTCTAACAGCTAATCACTGATGAAATGTGAAAGTCTTGTTTTACACTCATGATGATGAGCTGTGTGGAAAGAAGTCATGCTCCCCGAGGGTTTTGGTTTCTGAGCCTTACGTTCGTACCAAAGACTAACTTTGTTAAATGTAACCTGCAATGACATGCACTAAGATCTTTGGTGACACGCTGAGTTATGTTTGATAACAGCCATAACAATCTGTAATGTGAAGAAAATGGGAAGGAAGTGAAACATCGGTGACAGCTGCAGCACTGGAAAAACATCTATTTATATAATCAATACATCAGGATTTCTTTGTTTACTATTGTTGATGCTTTTGTAAAACCAACAGGTAAATAATGTTTTTATGGAGGCACTGTAATTTATTCTGTTTCTCTGTGTTAGCATTAGAGAGAGTGTGTTTGTACTGTTGGTCACACTAACTTTATTTGTTGTACAGACTGGAGGTGTGCCCGTCGTTCAGTGTGTTTCTGTTTTCACTATTTATTTAGAGTGTGTTGTTTGTACGGAGGATGTAACCTTGCAAACCATATAATCTGTGAATTCACAATAATCTGACTTGCACTGTTATGATGTTTTGTAGCATACGGTTTAAGTGTCATAGCATATTACCACGTATCATATACATTATTTTTAATTTTTTTCAACAGACGATTTGTCCAATGTGGTGAATAATGAGAAAATTTAACAAACCCTTTAAGATTCAAAACCTTTTAGAACTGGATTTTGGCAGAAAATTATCCCAGAAAATATTTGCACACGTTTTAAAATGTGGAAATGAGACGATCCATAATGATATGGTTTAATATTAATGTGATGAAGTACTGCAAACGCAGTACATTGAATCTCTTTCAGTGTGTTTTATACATGTTCGAAAACCTTTAACTACTGTAAAAGCAGATTATATCATTGTAAAATATAATCTCATTTTGAGTATACTTTAATATTGAGCAATTTAGGCAAATGTTTCTTATTTATGTTTTAGTTTCTGTTTACCGTGTCTGTGAAAACAAACAAAGCTTTTTATTTGGTTAGCACTGGTTTGTGTTTAAAGAAGACGTTACCCTTCCTTTTGTTGAACGTGGTTCAGAGCTGATCTCTACTGTTACGTTGCTGTGGTCAGTGTTCAGGGGATTCTTTTTTTGCATTTTAGCAAGTGCTTTTATAAGGGGAAGTGCTTGTTGATACTGGTTTTTAAAGACTTTTTAAAACTAATAAACATTTTTAAGTGCATCAGTATCCTGGAATCAGTTTTTCTTTACTATCTGCATCAAAGCAAAATGTAAGGCTGTCTGGAGCTGCCTGCATGGGGAACACGTTCTTCACCTCTGAAATGTCACACAAAATGCCATTTTATCAGCAGTGGAGTACTCAGATCTTTTACTTAAGTAAAAGTAGCAAAAGTGTTGCATTCAAAATGTTATTTAAATGTCCAGTGTGTAACATTTCGGGGGATCTATCAGTAGAAATTGAATATAATATTCATAATTATGTTTTCATTAGTGTATAATCACCTGAAACTAAGAATCATGTTTTTGTTCCCTTCATTCAGTTCTTCATGTCTACATAGTGAGCAGGTCCTCTTCATGGAGTCCACCATGTTGCTCTGCCATGTTTCTACAGTAGCCCAGAACGGACAAACCAAACTCTGGCTCTAGAGAGAGCCTTTCATGTTCATTTTACATTTCCTGATGGCCACCGTAGTTCTCAGACACGCTTGTGAAACTACAGTAACGTGAACAGCACAGTGCAAAACTGTGGTACCGCCAACTGCCGTCTGACCTCTGTTACTCTTAAAGTAGTTTTATTTATTTATTACCTCCTTCCAAGGCCCTGCGGTTATGTTTACACTGGCGTTGGTTTGTTTGTTTGTTTGTCTGTCTCTGTCTGTCTGTTAGCAGGATTACTCCAAAAGTTCACGATGGATTTGTTTGATTTTTTTTTGGAGGGGTGGGGTGTGGCACAATGAACAATCCATTCGATTTTGGTGGCGATCCGGATCATGATCCGGATTCAGGAATTTTTTTCCGGATTCCGATCAGCCAGGACATTAAGACCTCTGAGTATAACACATGCGCAGTGTAACTGATTAATATAATAATATTAATAATTAATAGCTGTGATCTGTTTTTAAAGTCAGGCACCTTGGCAGAGGTCTACACTCTCCGAGTACCATTCTAGTTTATTCTATTTTTTGTGTTTTGCACTCAGCGGCTCATGTTACTGCAGTCCTGGAAAGGGAGGAGTGAGCAGTGGGGTACTCAGTTGGTTGCAATTTTGCAACCACACCACTAGATGTCACTGAATCCTACACACTGCACTTTTAAGTAAAAGTACAAAAGTATTAGCATAAAACTATACTTAAATTAGAAAAAGTAAAAGTACTCATTATTCAGAATGGCCCATTTCAGATTATATTACTATTGCAGCTGGTAAAGGTGGGGCCGGGGAGTTTGTGAATTCCCCCCTTGGAAGTCTGATCTTTATCCATAATAATACATAAAATGTATTTATTGATTATATTTTGTTTTAATCTGAATCTGCAAAGTAACCAAAGGTATGAAATAAATGTAGTGGCATAAAAAGTACAATATTTCCCTCTGAAATGTAGTAGAGTAGAGGTATAAATTAGCTGAAAATGAAAATACTCATGTAGTATCTCAAAATTCTTCTTAAGTATAGTACAGAGTAAATGTAGTTAGTTGCTTTGAACCACTGCAATTTAGTGAGTCGAAGTCTTTTGTTGGCATTATACTACAACATTTAATGAGGGGAACATCTTTTGTTAGGACAAAAAAAGAGGAAAAATATAATTACATTTGTATGCACTGAAATCTCTGAGAATGGTCGCTGGTGTATAAAATCTCTCTCCTGTTCACTCATTCTCTATTTCCTACAAAATAAACACTATAGTAAACTCTATCGAGTGAATTATGGCATTACATTGTGCATAATCTTCCCATCAGGCACTAAAATGAAAACAAGAATAATGCATTGGGTAGCAAGCAGAGATTGATTTAGACACAGCTGCAGTGTACTGAGTGGTTATGATGAGTGTGATATCTAATTTTCCCTTTAACAATCAATAACATGTAATTCAATCACTGATTACTGTCTGTATACTCACTAAAGTGGGTGACTGTCATTCACTTCCTAGCTCATCTGTTTTCCTTCTCGTTCAGGGAATGGAACAGCAATCATTAACTTGTATGCCATTGTTTCGGTGACCTCAACTAATAGACTTTTTTCACAGCAGACATTTTGACATGTCACAGCAGGACAAGTGCAGCGAAAATAAATAACCTTAATAAAGGGAGTTTCTATTTAGGTTATATTCTGCAAGCTGGTTCACTGTCATGGCTTACTGGAAGACCGAGATATAAAAGAGCCATCATTAATGCTGTTAGTTACACATGTGATTTTCCTGCTATGACAAGACAAAATGTCTGCTGGGAAAAAGGCCTTTTCCCAGCATTACTCCACCCGACTGCGATCTGTGCAGGAGTTTAATTAGCTAGAATAATTGAAAACACCTGTGGGATTGTGCACAATCTATACAGATGACATGCTATTTTAAAGGATTATCCATACTCAACATCAAAAGCACCTCGCATATATCTATTAAAAACAGTTAAAGCTCTAGTTTTCCTCATTTTTAAGCCTTTTGTTGTTTTACTCTATGTGTTAAACTGGGTGATAAGAGGCTTATGTCTGCACCATCATGTGTATGTTATGTAAAGGATAATATACAGTGAGCCGGTCATTGTTGTGAAATAAACCCCAACAGGGCGATGTGGCAACCCGGCACGAAGCGGAGGGGTAGTAAGTAGCCACTTATTACACAGCTACGGCTAATTATAAAATCTATAAAGTCAAGTAAAGTACCTCAAATATGTACTTAAACCTGCAGTAGGCAGAACGTTTTTGGCATCACTGGGCAAAAATCCCATAATAACCCTTCAGCATATTGTAATTCAAGTGTTCTGCAGAAAACTAGACTTCAGCACCTCCTCATGGCTCTGTTTTCAGGCTTTAAATAATCTTTGGCCAATCACAGGTCATTTCAGAGAGAGAGCGTTCCTGTTGGCTGTTGGCTGCGCTCCGGCTAGTGGGCGGTGCTTTGTATTTCCTCAACTTGATCTCAACATGGCTGCCAGTTTTTTGTTTACATTTTCATTTTTATTTATCATTGTTGTAGGTCTAATGTTCGACGGTACGACGGAGTATTAGGGCCACATTGAGGAAAAAAAAATAATTCTGATATTTCGAAAATAAAATCACAATATTACAAGAATAAGGTCATAGCTTTACGAGAAAAAAAGTCGTAATATTACGAGAAGTCAGAAGTTTACGAGAAAAAAAGTTGTTATATTATGAGAATAAAGTCATAATATTATAAAGTAGTAATTTTATGTGTTAATTTCTTTTTTCTCGTAATGTTATGACTTTATTCTCCTAAAATTCTGACTTTATTCTCGTAATATTACGACTTTTTTCTCATTTAGTTATTACTTTATTCTCGTAATATTACAACTTTTTTCTCCTAAAATTCTGACTTTATTCCCGTAATATATAATGACTTTTTTTCTCATAAAGTTATGATCATATTCTCGGAATATTATGACTTTTTTCTCATAATATTACTATATAAATAAATAAATATGACTTTATTCTGTAAATCTCATGTTTTTTCCGTCAATGTGGCCCTAATACTCCGTAGTACATTTGCACTTTGGCCCTCACTGCATTAGACTTATATACTATATACTTAAACTATAAACTGTGTTACCTTCATCACAATGATCAAATGTTTTGAGTTTTGTTTTGTTTTTCTGCCTAAAATGTCTCTTCTGATCGTAAAGGTTGCTGACCCCTGAGCTAGTTACATTCCACCACTGCCTTTTGCTGATAGTTCTTAATTAATCACAACTTTTACTTGTAATTTCACATTAATGTTGTTTCACCTCTCATCATCATCATCATCAGTCTGTCACAGTCAGGGACACCTGAAGGTGCGTTCAGTGTCCCTCTCAGTGGTGTAGCTCTGGGTTTTATCAGGCTGTAGCAGTGACAGGAAGAAGGTAACAAGAGGAGGAGGAGGAGGAAACAGAGGAGGAGGTGGTGGTAAAGAAGGAGGAGGAGGAGGAAGAGGAGGATGGATACAGAGTGAGTGACGACGGTGTCACAGCTCGACAGTAGGTCAGGTTCACGGTGTCTAGCAGCGTAAACACACACACAGAGAGAGAGAGAGAGAGAGAGAGAGAGAGAGAGAGGCGGAGGAGAAACTAAACACCACCAGACTCTACTGTTCACCGGACCACTGTCTTCCTCCTCTTCCTCTTGTTGTTGTCGACCTGGGAGGAAGAAGGGCGAGGATACTATGGCTGCACTTTCTCCTCCACAGATCCGAGGACTTCAGACAGATGAGGTAAAGTAACGCTGCTGTATATCACACATCATACACATATCATACATACCAGCTGTTAACCCGTCTGTTCATGTGACCACGACGTCAGCCAGCTGGCTCACTAGTTAACACGCTAAGCTAACTAGCTAACTACACACTGGGAGTTAACTAGAGAGATAACTAACTCACTAGCGGGGTAAAGAGTTGTGTGTTGGTTAAAATGTGTTACTTATTGATGGAATAATCGATGTAGTTGATCAACTTCTCAGCTAATGCCATCTAAACTAGAGAGCTTCAGCTGTTCACTTTTTGTTCAGCCAGGAAACACAACAGGCTGCCTGGCAGTGAACGCCTCTCTGCTTCCTCAACACACACACACACACACACACACACACACACACACACACACACACACACACAACACAACACACACACTGTGTTTGGTTTGTTTAGCTTAGTTATTTAGTCAGATTAATAATGTGTTTTGAACCTTTATTATCTTGTAAATACATGTTTGTGGATTATACATGCTGGTCTATTTAATGTTGTACAAGAGTGAATAATGCCAACCTCTGCTATGTCAAGAACTCCAATATCCTTCAACCTTTACTATCTATTGATATATTGATTTTTGGTTATAGTTATTAATTTAATTATTGATCAAAGTTCCAAATTGATAGTTTAGTATGTTTAATGAGACTTATCTATGAGACACATACATTAATGTGCTATAATTTTCTTTGTTTCAAAGAGTGGTGCCCCGACGATGATTTAATATACATTAAATCATATTATTCAATATAATTGATAATTATTTTGATAATTATTATTTACTCTTGATAGCCATTTTAATGTCTTTTGAGCTTATGTACAATATAATTGTGTGCCCTGTTATTATTAATATATATATATTGATAGTTTATTAATATTAATGTTATCAATATTGATATTTATCTTTAATATTTTCTAATAACTAGACCAGCTCCTATCTGCGTCCCCAACACAATCATAGTTGCGTCACAAGTCAAGATTTTACAAATGCAAGCGTTTGCATTGTAAAATAATGTAACTACCCAACAGTGTGTACAGTTTTATCAATTTATTCAAATTATTTATTCAATTATCACAAAATAGTTTGGATAAATTATTCATTTAAAACTGTTAAAATTGATAAATATCAATATAATAATAAAATTATATATATATATACAGTATTTATGACAAGAATAACAAAACATCTAAAGAAGGCCTAAATTAAATATGAATGTGAGTATTATGATGCAAATATTTCATTAAATTTAATTACTTGGTAAATGATTATTTTCCTGGGCTTAAAATCCATACTGATTTTCCATTATATCCTCAATACGTTTGCCAGTGTGGCCATAAAGTTGGCATTAAATTTCATTCTAAGTTGCATTAAAAAGGTCTTAAAAGTATTACATTTAACTTGGAGAAACCTGGGGCTACCCTGAAGTCATTTTTTTAAACATTTCATGGTTTCACTTTCTCAAAGGTGACAATTTGCTTCTTTTCCTCAACTTAAAAATGCAGTAAATACAATCTGAGGTTGGAACTGTTGGTCGGACAAAACAAGACACTTGAAGGCAACTTTGTGGTGATTGCCCAAATAAGAAATATTATAGTATTATTAAATTGTTTTTGTTCTCACTCACCTCCACACACCCACTAATCCTGTCAGCCTGCGAGATTGCTCTATCTACCTGCTTTGAGGAAGTCTGGCCCCGTTACAGTATGGCATCTGATGCCGACAGTGAGGAGCAGGGAGAAGGTAAGACCTCTACTTCGTTTGCCTATGGAGGCACTTGCGACGTAAAAGTCAGCGTTTGACCACGATTGAGCTGCGTGTGTGTGGCCCGTGGAATATGGACCTGTCCTCATTATCCCTCCCAGGAACCTGTCTCTCTGGAGACAGCTGATCAATATCTCCCCCCAGTAACCGTGAGTCGGCAAAAGCCTGGTGACTACTTGTTTCGTTTCTTTTCTTCCCTCTTCTTTATAAAAACTTTGGGGTTTTGATTTGTTTTTCAACGGTAACGATACTGCACTAATACGTATTGTTGTTATGGGGTAATTTTGACTTTTCTCACTATTTGCTCATGTTTTACAAACCAAAACATTATGTTGAAAATAATCAGCAGACCAATCCATTTCGAAAACAATCATTAGTAGCAGCTCTATAAAACAAACTAGCTCCATCTCAAACAACTGCAAGAGTTAATGCTACTTAAATATGCATCAATAACATTAATAATCTAATAATATCATGTAGTATAGCACTCACAAGGGACATTTATCTGCATTGACTGCTTTTGTTTTTGATACTTAAAAGACCCCTTCCAGTGTATTTAGGCATTTCTGTGATATTTCATATTTATGAGTCATTTCCAGACTAACTTGATTAGCCAAACTGTTTGCCAAAATGATTTTGAGAAATAACTTAATTTTGTACTCCAAGTTAAAAAAGGTTAATAAATGTGAATATGACGTCTGACTAGTAGAAGCTGCAGGTCAGACGTCATCCTCCAAGCTGCAGTCACACGTCATCCTCCAAGCTGAAGGTCAGACGTCATCCTCCAAGCTGCAGGTCAGACGTCATCCTCCAAGCTGAAGGTCACACGTCATCCTCCAAGCTGAAGGTCAGACGTCATCCTCCAAGCTGCAGTCAGACGTCATCCTCCAAGCTGAAGGTCACACGTCATCCTCCAAGCTGCAGTCACACGTCATCCTTCAAGCTGAAGGTCACACGTCATCCTCCAAGCTGAAGGTCAGACGTCATCCTCCAAGCTGAAGGTCAGACATCATCCTCCAAGCTGAAGGTCAGACATCATCCTCCAAGCTGAAGGTCAGACATCATCCTCCAAGCTTAAGGTCAGACGTCATCCTCCAAGTTGCAAGTCAGACGTCATCCTTCAAGCTGAAGGTCAGAAACTGATAATTCTGTTAATCTGTCTGTCAGTTTGTATTTCTAGTTAGTTAGCTAGTTAGGTGTAGTTAGCTAGTTAGGTGTAGTTAGCTTCCCCATCTTGTTGCATTAGCTATTTGAGGGTTTTCATTTTATTTCTTAGTCTCCTCCACCTTATAGTTTAATATGTTTATTTTCACAATGGCATTTGTGTTTGCGGTGAAAACAGGAAGTAAAACTGTCTGGAGGGGGCCTTTGAGTACATTTTCCTGATACTTAAATACTTTTAGTAAATTTTAAATGCAGTACTTTTACTTGTATTGGGGTAGTTTTATAGTGTGGTATTGATACTTTTACTTAAGTAAAAGTCTGAATTGTACTGTGTCTGACACAGCTATGAACTGCAGAGATACAACAGATGCTTCTTTTGTTCTTAAATACAGACAGATTTTATCGAAGGTCGTATGGCTGTTTTTCCTTCTTTGCAGTAAAACTCAATTGAGCTGAAGTGGCTCTGCTACCATGTAAACAACTTCTCAGAGAGTACAGTGGGGACCATTTGTCTTGTAGAGCCACAACAAAACTATCTGCCCTTTTTCACAAGAGTGTTGTTCCAGAAACAGATAAGGATTGGTTTGAAGTTACAATAAAAATACATCTAATAGTGTGTGGGTTATAACAAGGACAATTTTCCTCTACAAGTATTTTCTTTTCAAAATGCATATAATTTTGAATTAGATATTTTCTACTGATTCATCCAAACTTGACAGGCAGATGTATCTTTACTCTTTAAAGTGGAGTGTCAGTCATACATTATCACATTTTTCATTCCATCCCAAGAGATCAAATAATGAAGGTGCCATATTGCTACCTCAGTTGGAAAAAGTATTCACGCTCCCCATAAAGCAACAATCCATGATTCTTGAAATGCAGAAAGGTGTCAACATCTCCGTCCTTGGCTGGCCAAAGTCACCCGCCGAGTGGCTCTGCGTGGACTTTGTGCCGAGGCCGGCGTTTACCACGCCTGGTCTACTCGCTCTATTGTCAGGCACCGCTGCCTCCTGGCTGTTCTCACTCATTAATCATGATTAACATTCTGCTGGAAGCCATTCATTACCGGCTACCTCCCTAACACCTGTGGTTCTGGACCCCCCAACACATCTCCATCAATTCCCCCCAGCTAACAGAGGATACAAGGAGGAAAGAACAGAGAACCAGAAAAAAGAGGAGATGGAGTAATCACACATCTGTTTCACTCATTAGAGCAAAAGTGTTTATTCAGCAAAGTAATAATAATAATAATAATAATAATACTTTATTGATCCCACAAGGAGTAATTCCATTTTTTTCACTCTGTTGTTATAGACCTTTTCATACTTGACAACATAAACATTCTGCCCCGTTGTATTTCCTTTTACAAGGTTTGTTAATGCAGTAGCTGACAGGAAGTAAACTTGGACCAAAGCTGTTGCCCTAGCAACAGAATGGCAATGAAAAGGTCAATATAATAATAAATGGTTTCTAAGCTGGTTTTAGAATAATATATATTAATTATGGCTGTCAATCGATTGAAATATTTAATTGCTATTAATTGCATGATTGTCCATAGTTAAAGGGACCCTATGTAAGAATCAGAAATGTCTTGTTAACAGCGACACCTGTGGCCGTTAAGTCAACTAAAGTCAGCGTCCTGTTGCTGGCGCTTGCGCTCGCTCTACATAGACATGAACGAGCATCGGTCAACACAGTGAGGAGACACACGTCAGCTAAAAGCACAATATAACTCTATATTTCAGCTGCTTGGCATGTTAGCTGACCAGACGAAGGTCTCTCCATGAATCAATGCTGATACTGTGTTGTCCTGCTTCAGACTCCCATCTTCAGTAGTGTGTAGTGTGTGCACATGCACGTGAGAGATGGAGCGAGTGAGAATGAGCGCGGTGTGTGAGTGAAGGCAGGCAGAGGAGCAGAGCAGCATGGACTCCGGCCCTGGAGACCAAAGCTACAGTCTCCCCTGTGTCTTCTGACTACGGTCGGGGGTTTATACGTGTAAGAAGTTACAAACAGTCCCTTTAATTGCACATTTTTATATGTTCAAAATGTACCTTAAAGGGAGATTAGTCAAGTATTTAATATCCTTATCAACGTGTGATGCAAATATGCTGCTTTATACAATATATACGTATATATTTATTATTGTAGATCAATTAACAACACAAAACAATGACAGATATTGATCCAGAAACCCTCACAGGTACTGCATTTTGCATAAAAAATATGCTCCAATCATAACATGGCAAATGTGTGCTGACTTGACTATGACTTGACCCAAACTGCATGTGATTATCATAAAGTGGGCATGTCTGTAAAGGGGAGACTTGTGGGTACCCATAGAACCCATTTACATTCACACATCTGAAGGTCAGAGGTCAAGGGACACATTTGGAGCATTATTTAGCCTCCTTCTCGACAAGCTAGTATGACATAATATGACAAAGAAATTAGTGGCATTATAACGAATTTACGCGTTAACTTTGCCAGCCCTAATATTAATATATGTTTTTGAAGCATGCGTTCATTTTATTAACATTTTCATCTAAAAGTGTGGCTAGAGTTTTTACACACAGATGTTGCAAGACTTCACTGTTTTCCCTGAAATGTTCTCCTGTCGCAGAGGAAAAGTCTCTGAACATGTCTTTTATGAGAAAACTAAACTCTGCACTGAAACCCAGATGAAAGAACATCTGGAAGCCATTAAAACTAATTTACAAAGTGTTGAGTAGCTGTGGACCGAAATTGAATTGAATTAACTGCACTTGCAGTCTGCAGCAAGAAATGGACTGATTGGAATTTGAAACCAGTTTGGTTTGTTTGTATATTTGAAGCGGCTATAATCAATATTTTTATTGTAACAAAATCAAATGACAATGAGTAAACAATGTGAAAGTGTGGCTAAAAGTTTATGTTGTTGTTTAACTGTGCAACTATACTACTTGTAAATTTGATCTCCCTGAGTGATGATCTAAAGGCTGTTTGAAAGCCGTCTCCACATTGCCACATAAACACTTCTGTGGGACAGTGTGTAGGATTTGCTGGCATCTAGTGGTGTCCGAGTAAGTGTTAAATCAGCAGCAACTGGACTTGGTTTAGATTCTTGAAGACGTTTCACTTCCCATCCAAGAAGCTTCTTCAATGGCTAATTGATTATAAACGTATAAAACAAATAATGAATATTATATTTCATTACTGCTAATAGGTCAATCAAAATGCTGCTGGTGGAGAAATATTACTGTCGCCTCGCAGCCAAACCCGGCTTTGGGCTCTTCTGTGTGACGTTTGCATGTTCTCCCCGTGTTAGCGTGGGTCTACTCCGGTTCTCCGGTTTCCTCCCGAATTCCAAAGACATGCAGGTTAGTGTGGGTTTACTCAAGGTTTTCAGGTTTCCTCCCACAGTCCAAAGACAAGCAGGTTAGTGTGGGATTTTCCGGGTTTTCAGGTTTCCTCCCACAGTCCAAAGACAAGCAGGTTAGTGTGGGTTTACTCCGGGTTTTCAGGTTTCCTCCAACAGCCCATAGACATGCAGGTTAGTGTGGGTTTACTCCGGGTGCTTAGGTTTCCTCCCACAGTCCAAAGACATGCAGGTTAGGTTCATTGTTGACTCTAAATGTTCCGTAAGTGTAAATATGAGTGTGAATGGTTTTCTGTCTCTACGTGTCAGCCCTGTGATAGTCTAGAGACCTGTCCAGGGTGTACCCCCCGCCTTTACCCAATGTCAGCAGGGATCAGCTCCAGCCCCCCCGCCACCCTGAATAGGATAAGCAGTTACAGATAATGGATGGATGGTCTGACAACATATAAAGATGTTATTATTTTTACTTCCTCACTGTGACTCTGGTTGTGGTGAAGTTTTGGCATCATCATCATCATCATCATCATCATCATAATCATCATCATCATCATCATCATCATCATCAGGTGCTGAAAGCCAGCAGTGTGCTGCAGGTGCTGCTAATTGGATTGATGAGGAGGAGGGTGATTAGTGATTGGCTCCTATGTGGAGAAATGAGAGATGAAGCAGCTCTAGGCCTCCTTGACTGGATGACCTGAGGTGTAGAGGGAGCAATGAATTAAGGATAGGATATAAATATGTATGATTCACATGGCATCCTGGTGTTAGTGTGATATTAAATCGGTCAGTTTATTTTTCTGATATTACTTTTGACTCCAAATAAGTGTGTATTTTAAGAAAGGACCGCCTGTAGCCTCAGTTCACACCTTCTACAAAGGACCTCACTGTGCAATACAAGTTGCACCTTTTAAACCCTGCTTATAAAAACTTTTTTTTTTTTTTCACTCAAATTGAAAATCATGCTGCATATTCAGAGTCAGTTTAATGGGCAGGTGTGTTTGTGGTGTTTTTGCTCATGAGAAACATTATTTGACACCTACTGATAGGATGATTGATTGCAACTAAGTTCTCAGGGACACTTGAAACCTTGGCACAAAGATAACGGCTTGGTCTTTTTATATTTTAGAGATACTGACTCATTATTTAAGGTCGGGGTTTTTAAATTATGGTAGAATAAGTTGTCTTTTATCTAACTTGGTGTGTTAAAAACATTGTGCATACAGCAGCTGAATATTTAGATACCAGACAAAAACAGGGGTCAGGGCATTTTATTACAGTATACACATATTGCTTGCTTCCATCTATCCATCCATCTGTAATCCATTTTTAATGCTTGTTGTCTGGGCCACAGTCACAGTGCCAGCAGGGCAAGCAGAGCAGCAGGTGCCCTCTCCCCCTGCAGCCTCCACCTAATACATTATACAGCATATACAATAAACACGGTATCACAAGCCACAAACTGACAGCACTGATGTATTTTGAGTTGAGCAGGATTGTGCAGAGGTTTGCACTTCTTGGGATGAAAGGAAAAGAAAAAAGAATTCTCCAACAAGTTCCTGACAATACAACGTCATTCTTTTGTTCTTTTTTTAAAAAACAAGTTCAACACACTCGCCCGCCTTGTGGCGTTCACAAGCGGATAAAATCTCTCATTTGTGCTGCATCCCAGAGCCAATTATTACCTCTCCTGGGCAGAGGTAAACCAAATGAGACACATTCCCGTACAGACCCCTGCTAAATGGGTAAGAGAAATGGAAAGAATGTGCCGATGTGGACAACTAAATGAATCCTACACATAACAGCTCTTCGGCCTCTGAAGGATATCTTGTTCTATGCCAGGAATAATAAGTTCTCTTTACAATGTGTTCAAGGAAAAGAGCTTTGATGAGGGGTGCAGCCTCTTAACCCTTATATATGGTCCCTATTAGTTTATAAGACTCTGGACCTTATTATTCCTCTCCAAGCCCATTTCTCACAAAAATACTAATTTGTAATACATAAGAAAAGGGCCGTACCGCAGTTTATTGGTCACTGACAGGAACTTTTTCTAACTTCTACAAAGCACTCTATCTGATCAGGGCCTTAGAAAACTCTTCACATAAACCTGCATGGAGATTAAGTTAACAGATCTGGAGAAAATCAAACACAAACATTGGTCAGAAAAGTTACGGTGGGTTGTTGTTTCACTTTAAATTACTAAACTTATGCTACGGAGAACTTTTTTGTAGCTTGGCCATTTTCAAATAGTGTATGTGTTGTGGCAGCCCAGTCTCACCAAACGGTGTGACCAACACGTTCTCACCCCAACTCGTCACATACCACCCCCCCTTGGCGTCACGCTATTTTCAGCATCAAAACCACTATAGTTAGGTTTAGGAAAGAACTACATGGTTGGGCTTCAAACAAGTATGTTTGTAAAGAGAAAATGACGCTGAACGTTGTGAACATGGGACACGAACAAACAGCTGATTGTACCGTGACACACGGGACAAGAACCACGGTCTCCTGGATGAAAGCCTTGTGTTTGTTGGACCCATCCATTTCCCTCCTGCCCACCCTTTGTGTCTTTTCGCTCTTGAAACTGAAATGAAAAATGGGAATAAATTAAATAAAACAGATGAAAAATAAGGAATAAAGTTCAGTGCAGTAATTATTAGCTTCAAAATTCATAAAAAGTAAATAAAAACACTCTCTTCCATCACTGAAAACACCAGCTGGAGGTGGAAGTTGATTCCAAAATGAAGAACAGGCCTAACAGCGAACTCTGATGGCAGCATTTCAGCACCTGGAGAAGGACTCGCTGAGTCTGTGGTACTGGTCAAGAATTCCTTCACACCCCACAGATATGGCCATTTGTTTTTGTTTTTTACTGAGGGCCAGTTTAAACCTTGTTCATTGCTCTTTTAATTCCTGTCAACATTTTGAAGTGGATGGAGGGTGTTGTGCCCAGCAGCTGACTCACACTCTGCATATTTGTGATAAAAGGGAAAAGGGAAAATGCCTCTGAGGGGACTCCGCCATTTACAGCAGATTTGGGGATTCCAGTTAAAGTGGAGGGGCGGATGGGCAGGTGTGTGTGTGTGTGTGTGTGTGTGTGTGTGTGTGTGTGTGTGTGTGTAATGAGTGCAGCTGCCCCGGGCCCAGAGCCCAGAGGAACACGCAACACAGAATCAAAAAATCACTTCATTCGACAAGCATAACTAATGAAGAGTTTCATTGCAAAAGAAGACATCTGCCATTTGAATTGGTATTAGCATATCGCTCATTATGCACACATTTGTAAATGTATGTTGAACAGGCAAACAACTAAAACCTGCTTGATCCATCCATTCAGTCACTGAGCAAGTCAGCTCCATGTTAACAACCGTGAAAACTTTGAAGACCCAATCAGGGAAAACTGGAAAAGTCCTCCTACTATAAATAGCAATAGTTTAGTGACGACTTCTTCTCCCTCGCCCACTGTCCACTGAGAAGTTAGAAGAGAAGTCAGATTAAAGAGTTATTTTTTTATTTAATCTTTATTTGATCAGGCAGTCTCATGGAGATTAAAGGTCCTCTATATGATATTCAGAACATTAACATTGCTGCAAACAACTATTTGCTGTGTAAAGATCAACCCGGTCTCACAGGAAGGCGTATAAATAGCACGACACGCTCCGTGTGTCATGAGGACGTATTTTAGGCTTTTCACGTGTCATTTGTGGGTTAGAGTACGGTAATGTCCGCAGTTAGGTTGAGGCAATAAAACCACTTAGTTAGGTTTAGGATAAACGATAAAATATGTACAGAAATAACATAAGTACAGAAAACACGTCACAAATGTCACAAAAAAACACGTGACAAACGTAACGTAATTTACAAAACAAAACAGCGGTCTCCTTGTTGTGGTCACCCGCCCGCCTTTAGCAGTTTCTCTTGCTTTTTATTCTTTATCTGATGAGCTGTCTTTCTGTCGGGAATGCGGGAACTTCTGTAGCCAGCAAGTCCAGGAATGGCTAATCCTCTTGGATCTGGTAGAGCTTGGAGATTAGACCTTTGAGTTCTGCTGTTTTTTTTGTTTCTTTTTGTTTTTTTACTTAGTCGAAGGCATCCAGAGCAGTCCAGATAACCTTTAAATCTTCTGCAATCTTTTTTAAATGTCTTATAGCTGATCTCATTAACCTGTATCGACAGTAGCATCAATAGAATCAATATCAGAAAAATGGATGCATTAATTGCATCCATTAATTTGCTTCTCTGCTGCTATTGTGCATGCACACACTGCCTCATGTTTTAACATGCATGTGATTAAGTAATTAACAGTTAATCCTAATATGAAATATAATTATTTGTTGGTAATAAAAATACATTCAGAAGTAGTCTGTGATGCATTCAGCTGAAAACATCCTTACACATTTGCCTCCCCTATAATAGCACAGGGCTGCTTTTTAAGAGAGCAACCAAATCCTGGTTAATTCAGCGACAAACCTGTACTCATGTCTAGTTTTTCATGTAATGTTTTTAAATGTGTGCTTTATTGTATTTATTTATTTTTCCTGTACCCATTCCTGTTTTAATCTCTTATTTTTACAAAAAGCCTTTCTGGGGACAGGTGTTGCAAATTAGCATCCGCTATAAGCACTATGATACTGGCATCAGACAGCTGTTTTTAAGTTTTTAAGTTGTTTATGTACATTGTATTGGTCCCTATTAAATAAATCATGAATGAATAAAGGACCAGTGTGTAGCAATTAAGGAGATTGATTTGCAGAAATGTAATATAATATTGATAAATTAATTTCTTTAGTATATAGTCACCTGAAAATAAGAATTGTTGTGTTACCTTAGAATGAGCCGTTTCTATCTACATAGGGAGCGGTCCTCTTCACGGAGTCCACCATGTTGCACTGCCATGTTCCAACAGTAGCCTAGAACGCACCAACAAGATACTGTTAACTTTTCCTGCCTGAGCCGGAGTCAATAACGTTACTCACTGGTGCTGTCGCCGCAGCTCTCTCTCTCTCTTGCTTCACCACTCATCTCCCACCTACTCACACACTCTAAGCACTGGTTCTGCTTCACATGACCTATGCTACTCTTGCAACTCTAGAGGCCATTCGCGTTTTCGTGTCGGCTACCGTAGCTCTCGCTGTAGCCACGCTTGACACACGGGAGAGGCTTCGGTTTGTTGCAATCTCTAACCTCACTGCTAGATACTGTGAGATCTGGACCACTGGACCTTTAAATGTTTTTAATTCCAATTAAAAAATATCAATATCTGTATCAATATTGAGGATTCTGGGCCTGGCATATCTTGGTATCAGATCAAAAATGATTTAGTGGTATCGTCCACTCCTAGCACCTATATGGTTAAGGTCTAGTTAAGTTTAGGCAACTTATATTTCTTGGTAAAGTTAGGTAAAGACTGTGGTTAAATAAAACCAACCTTGACTGTTGTTACGAGATTGAAAACAAATTGTTATCTCTGGTGTCAAAGTCTCCATCACCCATATGTCTCACTGTGTTATAGGATCTGTTGCTTCTGCTGGCACTAAGAAACACATCATTTGAAGTTTGTGAACAAAGAACCAATGCTTTTGTTTTTCTTCAGCGAACAGTCTCAAAAAACACCGGTATGCTCCTTTAAGATCGGCTGTCTAGCTCAACGTTTCTTCTTCTCCCTGCTGTATTTCCCTGAACACCTGTGGAAGTGAGTCCTTGTCCTACCTGCTGTATTTGCCACCAATGTTGATTTACAAGGACATCAATACTCCACAGCATGCTAATGCTCTCAGCTGAGATTTACACTGATGTCAATACACAATGCTAATGAGTTCGGGTGATTGTTTGCCGACAGCATGTCGCAGGAGATTATTTCAGGGGCAATTCATCAAGGTGTCCTCTGTAGCTAGACAGGTGAAGGAAGAGTTTAAGGTTCAATTCCCTCTTTGGCTCAAACGTAACTGTGTTTTTCCTGGTACAAGCATGTGTGGACGAGGCTGTAGAGATTTCATTCAGCACTTCTTGAACTGTACATCCGAAATGCCTGTGAATTTTTTTATAAAGGTCAGTTAATGGTCCCTATTTGCTCTCCCTGCAGTTGCTTCTCAATGCAGTTGCTCTGGAAGATTGATTTCACACTGAGACTGCTGCTGGAAGCTCCTCTCTTGTTAGTAGAATTACTTCAAATTCACTGTCATTAACATGTATAGATTGTATAACAAGAGTAGTGCCACCATATAAATACATTTAAAAGATATTTGGATTAGCTTCTTGAACATCTTCTGGCAGCTGGACACATTTTTAATGAACCATATTTTGAGCACAGGAGTTCTCAAAAAAGAAAATTATGACATTTTTGGCCAATTTAGGCAAAGTACATGCTTCATCTGACAGGGTGTCAGTCGGTGGGACGAGTTGACTTCCTTCCTACTCAACTCCCCCGTCCCTCATCTATCTGTGTTAAACTGAGAGCTGAGCAGACAGGCAGCCAATCCCATTTCCTCAAGTCTTTGCCATGATTTGGCCTAAAATGGAAACATTCATTTACACAGTAATTGGAAAATGACTTTAAAGATGCACAGATGCTTGTCTTCCTACTCATCTGTACTACTTATGCTACTTTCCTGTTTATACCTGCACACACCGCATTATACATAGATATTTATTTTATCCTGTCCACATCAGTTTATCCATTTTATCACTACTGTATACCAGTCTTCCAAAGTACTGTATATATTTTATTATATATGATATATATTATATTTTATTCCTATATTTTAACTTCTGCACTATTTTATGTTTTATGTCTCATGTCTTGGATTCTCATTTTTACTTGCATATTTTTCTTTTATATAGTACCAGTACCACGTACCACTGCACAAGGCACCCTTTAGAGCCAGTATTTCACTACACTGTAAACCCATCCACGGCAGCAGTAAATGCTCAGAGAAAGTGCTGTGGTGAAGTAGTTTAAAGAGTGAAAGAGACACACAGAGCGGTGGGAGGGAGGTTGTATGGGTCCAAAAAACACAAGGCGTTACGCTTCACTCTCACTTCACAATCAGCTGCTCATTGGTGTCTCGTTTTCACAGCGTTCAGTGTCATTTTCACATTACAAACGTAGTAGTTTTAAGCCCAACCATGTTTTTTCCCCCTAACGCTAAGGGTGTTTTCACAATTGGTCCCTTTCAGCCTTCCAAACAACCTCAGAGCGATTAATCAGCATTTTTGCAATGATGAAGGTAGGAACTATATTGTGAACAGAGAGAAGACTGAGGCCGCCGAAGTGGACCAGAAATAGAACTAACAATGTGAACGCAAAAAGAACAGAGTCCCTTTTCTGTTGGTCCAGTTCTTGGTCCACTTTAAGAGGATTGAGTTTGGTTCATTTCAAAAGGACTAGATGTGAAAACACCCTGAGCGATGGCTAACGACGTCGGCCCAAAGCTGCTTAATTGTCTGAGCGGTTGTTGAAATTGGAGTGAACTATTCATATTCAAATTAAGTTCAAGAAGTTCAAGGACAGGAAAATTAGAAAAAAAACATTTAAAGGCTTAATTATTAGACAATCAAATGTACCTGTGCCGTTTTTATAGCGTGACGCTTCAAAACAATAGATCGCTGTGTAATTTACATGTCGTGAGCTGCGAGGATAATTATCTCAATCATTTGGTCCAAAAGTTACGTGCACCTACACGCACATCACACAACAACACAGCATAAAACACAAAGACACATTATCCTGTGGTGATAGTCTAATTCAAATCTAAAATCTCTCCGAGTCTCTCACGCACACATTCCCCGACTGCTGTCCTCTGGTAAACAAACCCATCATCTCCCATTAGCATCCTGTTGACCTGTTCATATCTGATATTAATCAAGCGGTGATGGCACTGATTATGTGATCAAGTGAAGAGCACTCTGCTGCCAAAGCCCCAAAAAATAGCCTAAATAAGTAAATATATAAATAAAAGACCCCAGAGCTCCTTCGGGGGTTTTCAAGGTTGCTTTCCCAAATGTTATCTGATTCTACAGTATCGACCGTGCGTGTCATTTTATTTCTACCTTCAAGGTTTGCTGACTGCTTATTTTTAGCACTGCGCCAGTTTGCATTAATACACTTTTACAAATTTACACATGGATGCTTCCCAATACAACCATAGTGGAACTATGTGAACCAGTGTTGGAAAGTAACTAAGTACATTTACTTATTTACTTCTTCCACTTACTTTAAACTTCTTGGATGGTTTCAATTGAAGGGGACATATCATGAAAAACTAATTTTTTCAGTGCACATACATTTGGATATCTGGAGTTTCTACCAACCCACAAACTGTGAAATAAGATGACCCAGTCAGTTTATTATGGGCTGTCTAGATCAGAAAACATGTGATTCAACCAGCCAATCAGATGTGGCTCCCCTTCCTATGTCACATGCAGGCTCATTAGAATATATCGCCCAGAGCTTGAGAACTACCTTTGTAAAGGTGCACCATATTTTTCTCACCAGCCAATCAGAGCAGACTGGGTTTTTTCAGGAGGGGGTCTTAAAGAGACAGGCGCTAAAACAGAGCATTTCAGACAGTAGCGTAACATAGTTGTGATTGGCCCCGGTGCAAATTTTTTTCTCGGGCTCTCGCTACAAACACAAGCACACACATACACACACAACCACTCCAGACAATTGCAAAACAGACAATTGCTCTGCCACCATTGAGAGGCTCACCATGCAACTCCCATACTGCAAACCAGCCTTAGATCAGCACCACGGGCAGCAGCCAAAGCCCAAATTGATCAACACTAACTTAACACCATGCCCTGGATCGAGCAGCTAAATGTTATCACATAGACACAGATTACAGTAGGTGCACATTTTCCAACATATGAGACGTAAAAATTGTAAAAAGTGCTGTAGATTTAAATCCCTGATCCCACTCCATAATAACAAAAGGAAACCAGTTTTCAACCATTCCAAGTTTATCCTACAGGTCGTGTGCTCTGCAAAGTCATTAACACTGCTTAAGAACCATGTCCTTTTTTATTGGAATGTCCCGGCTGTGAGCAACACATCGCAACGTGGCACGCTGAACTTTAGTTAGACGCCCTCTCTATTCCTGTCGCTCGCCTTGATATCGCCTCAATGGACCAGGAACGGCTGATTGGTGAAGTCGAAATTACAAAAAACAACCGATTGCACAGTTGATATTTAAGCCGCTGGTTTCAGACAGAGGATGAATACAGGTATATTTAGACAGAACATTAAAACCTGTAACCATATTCTAGTAGAAACCCAAAATACAATGAACCTGAAAATGAGCATGATATGTCCCCTTTAAAATAACTGTTCGAGGCCCAAGGATGAAAAAATATCAAATATTTCACAAAATAAGCAAAGGTTCGAAATCATCTCACGACCCCTCAGATAATTTAGTCAAGTGGTTCCTAACTTCCAAAGTGTCACAAGATAAATCAAACTGTATATGTTAAGTATATAACTAGCTCCATCTCGACCAGGTACAACAATAAAATGCTGCCATCAATAAATCAGTGTTAACAATCGAATAATATCATTTATAAAATAAATGTCACAAAGGCCATTTTTGAAAAACGAGTACTTTTACAGTTGATATGTTCAGTAAATTTTGATGATGGTACTTTTACTTGCTTTTATTTAAGTAGAAGTACAAGTCCTTCATTCAAAAAATGCAAGTTAAGGAGTCAAATACTTCTATCATTGACATAAACACTTGCATTGCTCATGGTTACTGTGGTAATCTATGCACTATGTTATGGGATGACATTTGAAGACATTGTACTCTACCTATGTGTTATCATGAGTAGTAATATTGAGCTATAATTTTATGATCAAAATGATGTGGCTTCCATCACACAATCTAAACCTGTTTGTTGTCGTCCAGTGTTTATCGGAGTTTAATCTACGCATTAGATGAGATCCGGTGCTCGCCCACATGGAGGGCTCATTTCATTTCACTGATTAAGAGGACTGACTCTCATCTTCCTCAAAACACACGTGGAAAGATGTACCACTCATGTGAGCGTGTCTCTCTTTATTCTTACCTTAAAGGGGCCTTAATTTATTCACTTTTATATAATCAATGTCCAATTAAAATTGAATGTCTAGAATCACTCTAATGTTATTTTGACAATTATAACGGGTCTTTAGCCCCTTATAAACATCTTGATCTAATTAAAGCCCATTAATCTCATCAAAGCCAATTAAGAACAGCTTAATGCATTAAAATCTGTTCATTTATCCATTAATTATTAATTTGAACAAGCCTGAATATACGCTTTCTTCTTTAAAAAAAAAAAAAAGGACACATTCAAAGGTGTCCTTTGATGGTTTCAAGTTTTCTATGGTGTAATAAAAGCCTTAAACCATGCAGAAAATTAATTAGAAATGTATGTATATTCAACGTATTGTCATACAACCGTTTGTATGATATCTTACGAAAAGTTATTTTTTGTGAGTTTTATTACAAATGTCTTTATAAAACAAACAGGAAACAACTTCTAGGTTTAGGCAAGAGAACTACTTAGGTAGGGTTAGGAAAGATCGTAGTTAAGTTAGGCCACACCGGCAGTGGTGTAACTTAAGTAAGGAAGTTGCATGACAAAAATGACTTAGTTAGGTTAAGGAAAAGATCTTGGTTTGGCTTAAAATAACTCCGGAAGGGACGTAACTTAAGTACGCAAGTTATGTGACATAAATCAAGGTTGACTTCTGGTTTCACTCAGGGTACGAAGGGCAGTCTCCTGGCTGAAAGTCTTGTGTTTTTTTACCCAGCTTTCCACCCCAACCTCTTACACGGCGTTTGCCGCTCATTATACTTCCTCGTTCACAATTATGTGGATTACATACAAATTGATTTTGTGGCATATATACGAATTACAGTGCATTACTTTTTGTAGGTATAGCTATGAACAGTGTTTGAAAGCAGGCTGATATATTACAATCCATTAACTTAGCTCATATTTGGCGTAAAACTGTCTCTAAAAAATCCCTTTAAATATCCTTAATTTGTACCTGAAAATATTTCAGGGACTTGCCACAAACCACGATCCCACTTGTCACATTGATTTATTCAAATAAAATATCCAGTATAACATTAAATATCGGATCAAAATACTTTCACCTGGATTCACCATGTATATTCCCTGGAAAGAGTACCGGTGTCTTACAGTTGCAAAGTGAGCCTCGACTTGGATTTGGAACCACAATATATATATATATATATATAT
>CAKAOH010020202.1:55469-108069 GCA_916701665.1 Sebastiscus tertius | reverse complement strand
ATATGTGAATGTAAATGGGTTCTCTGGGTACCCACGAGTCTCCCCTTTACAGACATGCCCACTTTATGATAATCACATGCAGTTTGGAGCAAGTCATAGTCAAGTCAGCACACTGACACACTGACAGCTGTTGTTGCCTGTTGGGCTGCAGTTTGCCATGTTATGATTTGAGCATATTTTTTATGCTAAATGCAGTACCTGTGAGGGTTTCTGGACAATATCTGTAATTGTTTTGTGTTGTTAATGGATTTCCAACAATAAATATATACATACATTTGCATAAAGCAGCATATTTGCCCACTCCCATGTTGATAAGAGTATTAAATACTTGACAAATCTCCCTTTAAGGTACATTTTCAACAGATAAAAAATATGATTAATGATATGATTAATCCCGATTAGTCATGGAAAATCATGTGATTAATCGTGATTGAATATTTCAATTGATTGACAGCCCCAGTTTTAACTTCACCTTCTAGTATCAGCTCAGTTTGCTTATAACCTCGACCGAGGGGGTACCAAAAAAAGGTACCAGGTATTATCCACAATTTTTGCTAATGGAAAACCAAAAACGTTGAGTAGAGCTGTGTCGTGCCATGCAGTTAAATTGCTACATAATTGCTACTTATGTGGCCATGTGGCGGCTGTTTAGCTAACGTTACAGACTCGCTTTAAAGTCCAATATGATGGTACCTTATTGTGCATTCCCAAAATACAGATTTTTACTATATTATAAGGTTTTAGTATCGCTGTCATAATGTTATTTAAAGTGATTATAGGACATATCAGACAGCCGATACTGGGACACAGAAAATGAATTGGCTAAAAGCAACATATTGATTTTGTCTTGAGAGATTTTCTATGAACAGAATGCCATCAGAATGATTTTTAAAGATGCTGTAATCAGATAAAAAAAACAATCCTACACATTAGGACTTTAAGAGGGAATAACTTCCTCTACTGAAAAAAAAAAAAATCAATATAAAAAAGCCAATATTGCAGCTTCAGTGTCTCAGCAGGAGCGTTACACTGAACAGTAGTATTTCCTCTATGAAACTCAATTTTAGCTAAATGATACCTTTAATCCTCTTACTAAAACACTGAGTAGATGCACCATCTGGAGTGTGTGTGTGTGTGTGTGTGTGTGTGTGTGTGTGTGTGTGTGTGTGTGTGTGTGACTGCATCGGCAAGCAGCTGTGCTAGTAGGAGGTGTGATGTCGGAGCGGCCCACTGACTGCCAGCTGTGTTTAAGAGTGAGAATAAAAAAAAAACTATACCTGTAAAGAGACTGAACTAGAGAGGAAGAGAGAGATGGCAGCGAATACAGACGTACAGATGGCGCTTGTTTGTGAAGATCTTCATTAAAAACCTGTGCT
Source organism: Sebastiscus tertius (assembly GCA_916701665.1). Classification (NCBI taxonomy): domain Eukaryota; kingdom Metazoa; phylum Chordata; class Actinopteri; order Perciformes; family Sebastidae; genus Sebastiscus; species Sebastiscus tertius. Next base: position 106,693 of record CAKAOH010020202.1, on the reverse strand, counting down.
GTTGATGAAAACAGTGGCACAGGCAGCGAGACAGACAAACAGAGAGACACCTCAGCAAGAGACAGACAGGCAGGGCCGATAAATAGACAGATAAAACCCTCAGATGGGCACAGAGGCAGGCAGACAGGCTGACAGAGGGTATTAATGTGCATTTGATAGTTCATTGTTCTGTAGTTGTTTCCCCTCTCCACCCAGCTAAATGGTTATTGATTAATCAGCCTGATCTATTGCTCTCCTACAGTGCTGATCGGTTGCTCGTGTCTTGGAGCTGGAGGGTTGTTATTGATCCTGTACGAATGACCACCAGGAATTATTAAAACACAACAACTCTGCTTCTGTCAGTCTATCTCTCTCCCTCTGTCTGCCTATCGTTCCCAGTCTTAATGAATTTTATTGAGTGGAGCAGGAGAGTTCAGTCCATTTGTGCACTATTAGACTGTGAAAATCCTTTACTTTTTTCTTTTCATGTCAGAGTTCCCATCTGCGGACATTTTTGCTGCAGCCGTTCTGTGTCTCCCACTAATAGCGGTTCAGTTTAATTCAGTCCAAATGGAAAATAGTTTGATTTTTGCGAGCCAACTTGACCACAAAGCAATTTGCTTGAGGAATAAATGCAAGAAATCCCTCCTCCCCCTCCACCTCCTCTGACCATTTCTCACATGGGGAAAAGTCGTTGGCTAGTTGTTGTAAAAGATGTGTGAATTGCACTGTCACACATTTGTCCAATCACTGGAACAAAGTGGATGTGTAGTAATTCAATAATGTAATTATGCTTCCTGTGTGTCCGACACTTAATGAATGTTTCATAGATACTTCATACGGTCGATCAATAAACTCTTAGGGGATCGTTGAGAAACCTCACAACTCTACTTTACCTCTCTTAATGGACTGTCTGGTCCAGTCCTCTGAGCTGAGGCTTTTTACTGGACTGGTACAGTCGGCCCCAAAAATGTAAAGAGTCTGAATCAACAATATCTCGCAGGAAATCCCAAATAAAGGCAGCTTTTAATGAGTCAGAAACAATCACAACCTCTTTTTTATGAATATGAATTAGATGAATTTTGCACTCAACATTTCCACTTTTCTTATCAGTAAACAGAAAGTAGGTCAGTCTCAGGAAACAAACTAATTTCATTAAGACAAAGTACATTTTTCCTCATTTTAATGTATACATGTCCTACATGGTGGCACTTTTTAACATTATTATAACATTACTTTTTAACAATTAATTAATGTCGATATATTTTTTCAAACTTCTGTTTTTGTCATGAGTGCTTTCACACAGAACGCAAATATTACACAGCGAAAAAGCGACAACTTTATTCCCTTTTTTTCTGAGCTTTAGCGCCGCAGATAACATAATAGGTATCAACTAATCACGTTGCGCGGAAAGGACGTATTCAATACATACACTATAGTGTACGATAACACGGAAGCTCCGTAGTCTGAACCAAGACGGCAAACTTTATTACTCCTTTCATCCTTGACAAAGGCAGCGCATACCAGATCCACTCTTTCCGTTCTTACCTTTCACAATAAAAGCCCTAGACGTATATACTGCGTATATGTTTACCAGAGGCAAACTAAAGGCAAACAAAGGAAACTAAAATAGCTGACAGTAGTTTAGGCTATACAACAATTTACCTCAGACAGACTGCCAGATGCTGCTTGGCCTCTGCCTGCGCTGATCTAGTCATACCGTTTATTGAAAAAGTGTTGCAACTGTTGCAAATTTGCATCGCTGCCAGTATGAATAGTTTTGAAAATACTCGCCTGCGAATATTTCGCATTTTTGTGTTGTTTATTTGTCACGCCCCAGGGTGTGTAAAGGCCTTTAGGGGCAAAAAAAAAATGATGAAAACCCAACCTGAAGTATTTGATTGTTTTGTTAAAGGAATACTTCACCCCCAAAATGACCATTTGTATGTTAATTACTTGAATTCTTGTTTTTCTCGCATGCCTCCAGAAAGAGAAAAGTCTTGATGAATTGAAGTAAATGGGGGCCGTGTTTAACAACAGCAAAACTATATCAAAACATCCGTTTACAAACTCTCACACAACTCGTTCAGTGTAATCCAAGTCTCATTTATCCGGTCGTATGCTCACTACTTCCCTGACACATTCATCTTTGCTAAAACCTTATTTAAAGCGCTTCGGAAAATTTAAACATACAAGTTCAGATGTTTCTCACATCGTGTCTACATGCTCTCTCATTTTGCAACATATTTACCTTCATACAGCGGCCAAGCAAACATAGGTCAAGCTTGTAATTAATGTTTTATTGCATTTATTGCACAACATTCTGTCTCTGTTATTTTCCCCTCAAGGCCTCTGAACACCAACATCTCATCAGAATGCTTTTAACAGACATTTTCCACTTCAGCGTTGACTTGTTTACCTTGAGTGTGGACTCAGTTGGTATTGTTCAATTCTGTATGGCTACCTAATTGATTGTACAGTGCCTCCACTTCTCACCTACGCACCATTGTAGTGCTAATGACATAGAATAGGTGCACAATAGCTACTCCTGTAGTTTGTTTACACGACAGATTGTGGATTGCTTGGTAACAGAAAATAATATATTTCAAGTGGCAAAAGAAAATGTCATCTTCACCATCAAGGCCAGCGCTGCAAATAAAGAAATAAAAAACACAACAAAAAGCAACATTTTATCCCACAACAAGGCTCGCATTGTGGCGACTGACAGAACGGAGTCCAGATGGTCCCCGAAGGGTGAAGCTAGGGGGCTGAGAGACTGTGTGAGAGTGTGCGTGTGAAACAGAGACGTATATGTGCATGTTTTCTTGTATGTTTAATCAGGCATGTGTGTATGTACATCTGCATGTGTGTGTGTGGGAAGGCATGCGTGCTTCTCTGCAATCGTGTGTGAAGCAGAAATCAATGTATGTTTTTACCGTATGTGTGTTTCTGCATATTTCTGTGTGTGTGGACATCTGTTGTCTCTCTCACTTTCCCGTCCCACACTCAGGTCTGTCCGTCTGTCTCTTTTACATCTAACAGCAGAGAATGGCAGGAGGTAAAACTAGTACGCGTGTGCCTACGTGATGTGATGTGTGCTACTTATTTCTTGAGAAAGGTGTTTTTTTTGTGTGCATATATGTGTGTATGCTTCTGACAGCCCATCCACCAGATGGGAGCTGTGATGTTCGAGCTTTTAATTGTATATCTAAGGGGCTGATTGGCGTGTGTGGGTGTGTCTTTTTTTTGTCCTCCTATTCCCGTAGGATTTAAACAAGTTAGATAAAGTTGAAGTATCACAGATAGAGAGAGATTTGAAAGGTCGTATGTGGTAATAACCCATTTAGGAAGCATACAATTTGCACGCACGATGACAAAGGCCGTGAATTCAATGTCAGAGAAATGAGGCACGAGGCAGAGACGAGAATCTTGTTATGATTTATGAAGTTTCAGTGAATATACTGTCATTACCAAAGCGAATGAGCTCCTCCAAACATTCAAACTGCTTTGTTTTGATGTTGAAGACTAGTTCAATAAGTGTTTGTCTTGTGACCTTGTCTTTTTAGTGGACAGTTTTTTAGCCACATCAGGGGCGATCACTGTCAGATCCAAGTAGCGCGTCCTTCATTATCTCCACCAGGCGTGGGGAGATCATGCGTTTGGTCGTGTGTGTGTGCATCTGTCTGTCTGTCCACGGCTAATCGCGCATACTTCTGGACCTATCAGCCTGATAGTTTTTCTGCTCATCTGTGGCTGTTTGCTCAAGGACCTCATGTGGTTGTGGTGATTCACAATTTTTGAGAAACCTATTTTATTGACTGTTTCATACCGTCATTAACCGGCCGGTAGGGGCCTAAACTGCTTCTGTAGCAGACTAATTTCTGGCATCGGCTAAGCTTAAAAACAAGCCGTACCCATTCTGCTGCAGGCCACATTTTGGCGTTTTGTTGTGGCTCAAAAACTGACATCCATAGAAATGTTTGGTCTCATTTTTAACCGGAGCATCCGCAGATTAATTCCATACAACTGATATGTTATGATCCAAAAGGGATCCACTAAAAGGCACGATACAAGATGAATAAATCCCTGTTTTTATTCGTTTTATTCGCAACAAGTGTTTTCGGTCAGTGTTGGTACTGAACACCAGATTTTAATCAGAGAAAACGGGGTAGATTTTAGGGTATTATGGGTTGTGGGTGTTTTTTAGTCTTTGCAACAAATGGACTCGAACTGGAGACACTGTGGTTAACGGTCAGCATCTTAACCCCTGAAGCATGGGGGACACCCCAAAACAGGGTTAATTTGTTTTTTAGATTACTCAACACAGTTCACCGCTGAATCTGTTCCCTTTCTTGTTGACATTATTTTTCCCAGCCATCATCAGGAGCACCTGCTCTGTGTTTAATTAGTCAGATTCTAGTAGTGCTTTCTCCACTGTATTGTATTGCATCTTCATCTTTGCACTTTGGGGGCCCTAAACCAAAATTCTTTTCTCTCTTAACCAAAGTGTGGATTTACACATCAGTGAACATTTAAGTCCTGAATATCTGGATGATATTTATATGTTTGTTGTTGCTGGATTGGTGTTGTAAATGTATTTTTTTAGGCAAATCATGATATTCATGAGGTAGCCACATTGTGCATTCAGGCTGCATTCATTTCAGCTGAACTGTACCTAATTCAAATTTCTTGGCTATTGTTGTGTTTGGTTCAATTGAAGGCGGTTCAATCTTGGTGATTGCAGTTTTGTTTGGACGGAAGACTCACAAGCTCTGCTTTTTGTTTTTCCTGCGCACACCTGTGCAGTCTCTCAACAGCAACATTTCCTTCAGAGCCAACAAGACAAATCTACATTCTCAAATAATTGAAAATGTGATGTTGTCCTCTGTCGCAGCGTTGCTTTGTCATTTAGGCTCACACTTGTGTGTTTTTAATATACAAAATACAATCTGGCAAAACTAAATCAGCCCACTAGACTGAAGAATCTATCTGAAGAAGAGAAGATTTTCTCTAAAGTGCAGTCAGAAGGATATTAAAATGCATATCGACAGCTAATCCGGAAGAAGACCTTAAGCAGGATCTGAGCTCATCCAGCCGACTGCAGAGTGAAGTAAACACACTCGCCAACTTCTGTTATTGTTAAACCAAAATGTGTTATTATATGTACTCATGTAGAAATTCTGCCATTAGGAAATGATAATTGATATAAAATATCCTCTTCCTCCTCCTCTTCCTCTTCCTCCTCCTCCTCCTCCTCTCCTGCAGCCTGTCAGTGTCACACTAATGGCTCTATATCCGAGGTCTGCAACAAGGAGACTGGACGGTGCCAGTGCAGAAAAAATGTGGTTGGACGACAGTGTGACGAGTGCATTGTAAGTATTTTGACAGATGCCAATAATCTTTACAGATATTGCAAATATGTGTTGGCGCCACTCCTGTGCAGACTTTCTAGTAATTTCTTTTCCCCTGGTGGCATCAATTCTACTATTTCTTCTTGTTGTAATCCTGAAATATCATGTGTGTGATGGACTATCTGTGGTCTTGAGTGTGCCAACCCCAATTACATCTATTGTGATGATGCTTTTCTTCGTATTACACCTTATTTTTCCTCATTTCTTTACATCAAATGTGTTTTTCAGTTAACCAGCTATGTCGTCTGCCAGTAGGTCAAAAGCTCATTTATGTTCCCTACTATAAATGAGGTAATATAAGGCATCCAAGGGAATATAGAGGCCTTTTAAGTCCTTGTTATTCATCAGTATCCTGCAGAAATCAATTTGTGATATGCATATTTTGACATTTTCCTGCAGCTCAGTTTTTGCTTTGTCAGCTATCAGGCCCTGATAGGCAAAGCCACACATGTATAGATTCAGTAGGACAAAGAAGATTATATTGTTTCATAAAAAAATGTTTGTCATTGAATTTAAAATGTAAACTGTTTTGTTCTTTTTATTCTTTTATTAACTATAATTGCAATAATACAATGATTATGATGATGATGACTATTTTTTATCTCCACAAAAGAGACATTTTTTTTCTACTTTTCCTTTTTTCACTTTGAGATTGTTGTTGTTATTTATCATTCGCTCACTCATTCTCATTGGTCCCCCCCTCCACCCGTCTGCGCTGTGATTGGTCCAGCCTAACTGCTGGTGGGATGCTGAGCGTCAGGACTGTATTCCTTGTCGCTGCAGCCCTCACGGCTCTATGTCCCAGCGCTGTGACATCGAGGGCCGCTGCATCTGTCGCCCCGGCTTTGTGGGCCGAAGCTGTGACCTGCGTCGCCAAGGTTACGAGAGGCGAGAGACCCGGAGGCCGGTGGAGCGCGTTCCCATAGAAGCCGTGCAGCAGAGATGGGGGGGCCCCTCCCGCACGGGGGGTTGCCCCAGGGGGGCATACAGGCCTAAGAAAGGGGTAACACACACTGCATGGTGTGTTTTACGCAGCATGGATGTGTTTACTTAAACATTAGATATTCATGGAACAGGTTTAAAGCACATTTTACATGCGTGTCAAGCATTAAACCCTCTTTGTTTGTGGATGTGATGGTTTGAGGCCCGAATTCTTTGAACATTGCATGGAAAGGGAAGTGTGTTTTTGTTCTACTAGCACGGCTGTTTCAGTGTTTTTCTGTGAAAGACTTTTCCGTTTCAAGATGTTGCTGAGTGCAAGCGGTCGGGAAACGTACACATAATGAGTGATCTTTACCACATTTTAATATCAACGTGCCGATGAGACGTCATTAGAAAATGTCACCTCTTTATGTAACTGGAGATGTTTGTTGTTGCTGAATTGGTGCTGTAAATGTCATTCTTTTTAGGCTAATCATGATGTTTATGATTTTTCTTTCCCGAGGTAGCTGCATTCTGCATTCAGGAAGCAGATTTTTATTTATCTATATTTTTCAGCTGAACTTTAACTCATTCAAACATTTTTTTATCTGGCAACGTTTCAGAAGATTTGTTTAAATTGTCTTGGCTGGCATATTGTAGCTGAAGAAGCAGCATGCATTGCGTTGTGTTTTATTTTCCTTAGCAGCAACAAGGAGGACAGCTTTCAAAGCCCTAATGCAGTTTTTAGTTTGTTTCTAAACTGAAGACAAATTCTCTATTTCCCAGAATAATACCTCTAAAAGACTGAAAAAGATGGAAAATCACAAATCTTTATTCCATCACTTTTTCCCTCTTTTTCTTTCAATCTTCAGAAACAAGTATTGTATTATAACCCCCTTGTTTCTGAGTTGCTTGAGTGTGTCTGCAACTTGTCTTACTGTACCCTAAGTCCACTACCTATTCTCAACTCCATTTGTCTTTGTCTGTGTTTCTCCAGGCTCAGACTCACGGCATTAGCACCGGTGGAGCGTGTGTCCCGTGTCACTGCAACTCGTTTGGCTCCAAGTCGTTTGACTGCGATGAAACCGGTCAGTGTCGCTGTCAGCCGGGCGTCAACGCAGCCAAATGTGACCGGTGCTCACGAGGATTCTTCAACTTCCAGGAGGGCGGCTGCACACGTAAGCGTAGACGGCGGGGTAGAGAGAGAGAGAGAGAGAGGAGTGATTCTTTAAAAAGTTGGCAAAATCAAAGCATTTGGATTTGTTTTTATTCTGTAATTTGCAATGAAAGTAATGTCAGCAATCACAAAATGCTGTCCTGATTAAACTGCTGCTCTGCTCTTCTCTCTTTTTAATTTAAAGTTTACACAAATAGTCAGCAGAGCAATTCCATTAAAAAAAATGCACTTGCATTCATTCAACATCGTGGTGGCAGTTTTATAATTATTGCAAAGCAAGATCTTTTTGCCCACAAGCAAACCGAAGCGAAACATCTTTCACACAAAAAACATCAGAGCAAAATATGACAAAACATGTTATGAATGTGAGCCGCTGGCTTTAGTGAAACGAGTGCTGCGTTGTATTAAAAAGTACAGTACTTTGTCAGTGTAGGCATTTCTTCCTGTTCCAGTTCCACATGGACATAATGAAGTCTGCACCTATACTATACAGTCTGAAATATCATCAGTCTCCTGCAGGAACCACAAACTACCTGTCTTATAAAAGTCCGACTTGTAGAAATTATGAAGACGTCATAATGTCATTGCCTGAAAGTGTGCATCTTAAAGCAACTAGCTGTTATTAGTGGTTTGTTATCGTTGCCTGAGGGTGTGTTACGTCATCTGAAACTACATTATTAATTGCCTATTATTATTAGAAGAAGGGAATATGTTCAATTTATTAAATCAAATGCCCTAAAAACTTGGCAACGCAGGCAGCAGGTGCAGCAAACTTGTGCTGCCCAAAATGAGGATTAAGCATCCACGCACCCCAAGTACGACTATGAATAGCTTTCCCCGCACATTATCTCCTTATGCAATTTATTATTGATGCCAACCACTATTGGCAGCCAAGAAGAAGAGTAATGAGTCACGCATCAGAAAGACAAGATAGGGCTGGGAGTTATTTTGCTTTGATTCATCTTAAGATCACAACCACAGGTTACAAAAATACTATGCTGGCCTGTGTTTAATGTTCCAGGGAATTTTCCTGTCAGAATACAAATACGCTGCAGGCTGCGGGGTGCACGACGAGCTGACGAGACATAACTTTCATTAACAATTTACATGAATGAATCAGGTGTCATTCCATTAAATTTCGGGAAAGTTCACATCATTAAATCGATTGAAATATTATCATAATAATGCAACTCCTCCTGTAAAGATGATTTCACGTTTCGTGAGCGTTAACATTTCAATTCAACCGGCGTGCGGAGCGAGAGAAAGAGAGTGCAATTGTGTTTTCTGGGGAATGGTGGAGATTGAGTGAGTTAATTGGTAGCGAAATAAATTGAAATGAATGACACTGGGGGATTATGGGTGTTGCTATAAACAACTCAATCTTTATGCAGTAACTCAATCAATTCCTAGAACTGAAACGGGTTTATTTAATGATGGCTAGTCCATATAATTCAGTATGCACATAACATTCACCTCCGTATCAATCTAATAAACCGTTAACATTTTCTCTTTCACTTTCACTTTTGTGGAAGGTTTTGTAATAACAGTTAGATAAAGACAATGTTTCTCTGTTTCACAAATTCACAGTACAACTAGAAACACAGTTTCCCTCCTAAGTTCCCAACAAAATGTGGCAAGCTCACTTTCCTGTTCTCCGTCCCAGACGTGTTGTTTTTGTTTCAATTTGGAGTTCTGTTAGTCAGCATGTCACGTCGTGAAAGAAAAACTGTGTTATTGTTGAGAACTAGAAGAAATAAATCACTGAAAAAGAAATTACAGTCAGCTTGTAAACCACTGATTTGTCTTGAGAGTTTATTCAAAAGCATTTAAAAGGTACTTTCTCTCCTCTCCTACAGCCTGCCAGTGCAGCCATGTGGGGAATAACTGCGACGCTAACACGGGACAGTGTATCTGTCCTCCCAACGCTATCGGTGAGAGGTGCGACCGCTGCGCTCCCAACCACTGGGGCCATGATATCGTCACTGGATGCAAGGTAGGCTGATTTACAAAGAGCAGTTAGTTGTTAACATCTGTAGCAACGCGTGGAGGGTCTTACAGTAGCAAACACACTGGAGGGGTGACACAAAGGTACTCTGTAAGAAAGAGATTATTTCACCTTTTTTTTTTTTTTTAAGACAATGAAAAACAAAAGCTTACTATATCTTTGAGTCATAAATTCAAAAATTATTTGAACCCTTGAACCCATTTCTAATATAATACTAGAGGCAAAACACTCATATATATATATATATATTTATATATTAATCAGCGTAAGATTTTGAGGTATCACATTAGAAAAACTTTCAATAAAAAGCTTAATAAAACCTAATAGAAAGATTTTACGCTCACTTGAGGTGTTTTTTTAATGGATTATGGAAACGCCTTTGCGAAATAAATTCTGACTTAGCGAACATTTAACTCACATGACTGATAAGCGGTGTCCGCAGTCGGCGTCTTCCCAGATATTCCCATAATGTGCAAATGCTCATCTTTGTCTCTGGACAGCCTGGAACATGACCAATACTAGCTGACGTGAAAGAACAATTAAAACTTGCCTAATTGAAACAAATTCCTGAAGATCTCTCTCCATTTTTTCTCTCGTAGATGGCCAAGGTGACGTTTTTTGTTTTTTTTAGCTGAGTTTATTCGCTGCAAACCAGTTGATGGAAAGGCGCCTAATTCCATTTCTTTTTTGCGACATTTCAAAAGTTCGCTTAAAATTCACTTGACAATTGTATGGAAACACGGCTATAGACTGTTTGTGCTTACTCATTATCCTACTCTAAATAATAAATTACCACATAAACGCAGTTTTCTTACCATCTTATCTTATCCCTATACGTGCATAGTAAAAGTTAATATAATCACTTGGAGTATTGCGGTTTTAGTCACAATTTTCACATGTTTAAGTCTATTTCAGCTGGTTACCAATTTCTTATTTTCCATAGTCCACTCCTTCCTGTGTGCTCCCTCTCTCTCCTCCTATCCTCCTATTATCACAGTGCTTGTTTAGACAGCCTTCTCTCTGTATTACTTCCTCTTTCTTTTCACCTTTTATTATCCCCAGTTCCTGTACTTCTCTGTTTCGTAACGCAACTTTGTTCAAAGTGTTTGAAAAAGTAATTGTTCTGCACTGAAACCATCTCACCAAAGAGCCGCGATCCAGCAAAAACAGTAAACTATTAGAAGTAGCATTAGACTACTAGCAATTAGAGGCTTGAACATGAAAGTACTGTAAGTCTCAGTTTAACAGCGGATTGATCCAGGAGGGTACATGAAGACAACAAAGAGGGAAGCAACAGATCTGAGTGGCACCAAACAAACAGAGTACAAAGTAAAACACAGCAAAGCAGAAAGGTACAACACATGCAACAACAGTGAAGTTCAACTAAGGAAATAACAAGCTAGATACACACAGCAAATTCTGCAGTGTGAAACATTTAACTCTTTTAAGATTACTTAGAGATAATATTTAACAGTTGACAAAAAGCCATATTAAATGTCAACATGAAATGTTAGTGAAAGTCAACAGTGAAAGCCTGTTGCTCTGGGTTAAGTGTTGTCGTATCTAAACTCTGAACTCAACTCAGCACTGAAGATCTTCATTCAAACAAAGTTGTTCTTATCTTACCAGATAAACATTTACATCTTTTCAGCTTATGATTTTGCAGCTTTTGCCTCGCAGCACACACACAGTTATCTGATTTTATGGGTGTTTTCATCTTTGATTGAGACATTTGTTAAATATAATAACATCCAATGTTGTTCATTGATTATTTTTTAGTAAGAACGTTATTCTACTACTGCACTTTGGTGTTGAAGGGTAACTTTGGTATATTTTTCAACCTGTTTGCTCATGTTTTTGTGTCTAACTGACTGACGGGGACAACAATTTCTGAAATGTGTCCAGGGAGGGAGAGCGCTGTAGACAGCAGCTGCTCACAGGTTGCACTATTGTGCTATCGGGGCAATCTGGCATCGTCATTTACGTCCACTAAAAGTGCTTTTTTTTGTCATTTTGTCAAGGCTCAGATTGTTATTGTAAGTATTGTAAGTGTCTGACATTATGGAAAGAGTCTTGCTCAAGAAGAAGTGCTATCAGGGCAAACTGGCATCGTCATTTACGTCCACTAAAAGTGCTTGTTCTTATCATGACAGGCTCTAATTGTTATTATAAGTGTCTGACATCATGGAAAGAGTCTCGCTCAAGGAGAAGTCTCGTTCTGAAATCTGGCGAGGTGACGTGTTGCCGGAAGACAACGGTGGATTAGTGGAATACATCCATGGTGGAAACAAGCAGAGTTTGTTGTGTTGGAGTACAGAAAGCGTAGCTTAGTGTTATCTAAATTGAAAAATACCAAAGTTACCCTCTAAAGTGATTTCATTAACCTGCGAACTCATCTTTTACCTCCATAGAAGTCAAATAAAACTCTACACTGATTTGACACTAGTCTGTTGTTACTCTCCAGGTTGACTGTCGTCTGCACTAAGACAACAAGACAAATGTTTGCTTTGTACTTGATGAAGAAAACAGCTGTGTGATGTTCTAATGTGTGAATAAAGTTCAGACTAATAAGAGCACAGGAATAATCTCTGTCTTTGTCTTTGTGTTTGTGTTTGTGTTTGTGTTTGTATGTGTAGGCGTGCGGTTGCAGCGTGATCGGCTCGGTGACCCAGCAGTGCAACGTCAACACGGGCTGCTGCATGTGTCGCGACTCCTTCAGAGGAGAGAAGTGCAACGAATGTCAGATTGGATACAGAGACTTCCCTCAGGTGAATGATCTGATGTTATTATCATAAAGCAGGCTTTTATTTTATTTTTTTAAAGTGAGATAAGAGAGGAGGCACTGGAGAGAATCTGATGGGATTCGATCATTGGGGGTTTGAGAGTCTGTGTGACTCGACTAGGACAAGGGAGAGAGCTTTTCATAGACATGACAATGCTATTATTATGGATTTTATGAGCATAAAAAGCCTCGATAAACGGAAGTGTTCCCTGCCTGGTTGATAGAGGCCTAATAGTGTCGTCACACCAGTGGTTTTATTTAGCTCTAAAGTCATCTTTACACCAGAGACAAACTTTTCAACAGAGGTACCTCACTTTAAATAAAAAGATGAACATCATGCTGTACATAAAACATACTCCCTGACACAAGAATGTTTTTACAAGACAGATTTTTGAAGAAACAGCTCACCTTAAAGGGATAGTTCAGGTGTTTTGAAGTGGTTGTATGACGTACTTAGTGTATTCAGTGTATTACCTACAGTAGATGACGGTCAGCAAGCCCCCAGTTTGTAGAAACAGACAGGAGTTACCTCACAGAAGTAAAGTAATGTATGGCTGTGTACAGGTCTGGCAGAGTATTTTCTCTGCTTTACCTTGCCGTCCGACAGCCCTGTCTGACGGGGAACTGAAGCCGTTGTATCCATCTATGCCACCAGACTCCATTAAAAAAAACAGTAATTTTACCTCGCAGAACACAAGAGTTGCTGGTCTACCGCTGCTTCGATCAGTTAGTTAGTTTGTGTTATTGTGTGACTTTGGTGAATCCGAACTAACCAAAATCACACAATAACAAACTAACTAACCGATCGAGGCGGCGGTAGAAAAGCATTCCTGTGTTCTGCGAGGTAAAATTACTGTTTTTTTCAATGGAGTCTGGTTGCTTTGGCGAAAGCAGAGATAACGGCCTCAGTTCCCCGTCGGAAACATAGACTATAGCTGACTCACGGCAAGGTAAACCCATGAAAATATTACAAATATAGTGTACACTTAAACTGATATCGATTTATTTTTTTAGGTCAGCCTTTCTTTTAGGTGTCTAAAATATGTTTTGCTGCCGGCCCCGTCCACAGCAGTACATTGATTTGCTCCCATGCGGTAACTCCTGTCTGCTTCTCCAAACTGCTGGCCGCCACATTTTCAGTTTCATTCAAGTCTTAGCTTGAAGGCAGAAGGCTTTGTTTAATTCGACTCTGAAAAGGTCATTCATACAGGCACAATCATATTTCAGATTTGATATTTGCTCCATTGTGTAGCTGTATTCAAGGTGGACGAATTGTGAATAGTTTTTCCTGAATAGCATGGTAACAGAATAAAAAGAACCTGTTGAGTCTGTGTTCACAAAAACTTTTTTTTGTTGCCCCTTTTGGAACTCCGTAGCTTCAGTCCAACGGGAAAAATAACTCTTGAGTTTGGTTTTGAACTTCAGTGATGTTTCGACTGACGTGGGAGTGAGAGGATAACGGCAACATTTTCATTTTGGAGTGAAGTTCAATAGTTTTGGTGACACATTCTGGTAGCTCTTTTCTCAGCCTTGTCTGTGTCCATGTTTCCCACAGTGCACCCAGTGCAAGTGCAACGTCGCGGGATCGGACAGCCAGACCTGCGACCTGGAGAGAAAAGTGTGCGCCTGCGCAGATCGGACGGGAAAGTGCAGCTGCAAGGTAAAACAAACACTCACAAACATACACACACTTTTACTTGGTCTTCCCACATGATGCTGTCTCACCATTACAGGAAATCAGTCCCACCAGAGTCATATCATCAGCAAACTAAGTCAATAGTCATTGATGTGTAATGAGTTGAGCAGTGGTGAGAGGACAAGCCTATGCTGATGGTCAATGGGTTTGAAAACCTATTGTTGATTTTAATAACCAGTAAGAAGTCCAACACCCAAAGACATTCAGACTGGTGGAAACCTAACTGTAAAAGTTTGTTGTGAAGCCTTGTGGGGATGGTAGTATTAAAAGCTGAGCTATAGTCGAGCGTAGGTGGCGTAGATGGAGTGGAGACGGAGAGATACTGCGATCTATTGGCCCTCTACGCAAACTGATTGGGATCTAGCGGAACAGTGGACAGATGTTTACATACTATACGCTCAAACACTTTCATTACAACAGAAGTTAAGGCGAACAGGCCTGTAGTCATGTAATCGGCTAACAGTGGGCTTCTTAGGCGCAGGAATTATTACTGCAGAGTTAAAGCCTGCTGGTTCTCTACACTGGTTGATAGACCAATTAAAAATACCAGTCAAGACAGAAGTCAGTTTAGCAGCGCACCATTTTAACGCTGCTGAGGACACAAGATCAGGGCCTGCAGCTTTCCTGCTGTTCACTGGACTCAGGGGGGGTTTCTTCCACTGTAGGAAGACTATTATCAAAACTATAGTAGAATTCATTAAGCTGACCAGGGAGCCTGGGGTCATCATTATTAGTCTGAGCATTCGGCCTTATAGTTGATAATTTGATGCACTACAAAAATCCTGAAGTAAATGCCCGTTTCAGTCTTTTCTGGCCAACACACAATTTTAATTCACTTGTTGCCTGGAAAGATTGTCGAAATTTTCATAAAGCAAATGTCATTTCAAGTAGGTTAAACCAACTTTTTTCCTTTCTATCATTGAGTAAACTGACGACCCCTGACTTAGTGACATATTTAATGAATATTTCATATTATATTCAATGCATAAAAGTAACAGTACAGACCAACTGATACACTGCAACATAAGAACTGCAGGAAGTTTATGTAAAACGAGCGATTCGGATGCATTTTGAGAAGATTATTTGCTGTGAATATTGCAGCATCAGAGATGAGTTTTCCTGTTATTTTTAGGGACTTCTAATACAATACTCTGTATTGTATATTTATATAGCGCTGCAGAGCCCCGCTGCATCAGCCTGCGCTGAGGCAGGAAAAGCCAACACTAGGATCAGATCTAAATCATGTTCATGGAGAGACCTTGGTCTGGTCAGCTAACATTACTGCCAAGCAGCTGAAATATAGAGTGATATTGTGCTTTTAGCTGACGTGTGTCGCCTCACTGTTTTGAGCGATGCTCGTTCAGGTATATTTAGAGCGAGCAAGCGCGAGCTCGACGCTGACTTTCGTTGATTTCACGGCCACAGGTGTCGCTGTGAAGAAGCATTTCTGAAAGTTACAAACAGTCCCTTTTAAAGGGACTGTTTGTAACTTCTTACATGTATAAATCAATCCAGGTCGGTGTCCCATCCGTGATTCATGGAGAGACCTTCGTCTGGTCAGCTAACATTACTGCCAAGCAGGTGAAATATAGAGTGATACTGTGGTTTTAGCTGACGTGTGTCGCCTCACTGTTTTGACGGATGCTCGCTCACATTCAGGTAGCGTGTGCACACGGGCGAGCACAAGCAACAGGACGCTGACTTTCGTTGACTTAACAGCCACAGGTGTCGCTGTTACAACCAATTTCTGATTCTTACAAACAGTCCCTTTAAAGCTGCAGTGGGTAGAAATGGAGTAAATCTGATTTAAAAAAAGTTATTTTTATAAAACGGTCACTATATCCTGACAGGAGTACATGAGATAGGTAATCTGAAAAAAGTCATGTTCCTCGAGCAACTTTTACTTTTCAGAAAGTCATCTTAAAGTCTGAATGAATGTTTGAGAAACTGTGAAAAACCTGCTATTTGATGGATTATATTTTAAATGTCAATGTAGATTTAAAACCGACTGCACGTGTTTTTCTCTATCTGTATATATTAAGAGTCTCACCGTGTGTGTGTGTGTGTGTGTGTGTTCTATAGTATATGTGTGTTAGTGTGTAATTATTTCAGTAAATGTCACAGAACTGAGTAAGACGGCCATCTCTGCGTGACGTCCTCACTTTGCTGCACAAATAGATGGATGCACATATTCATATATATATGCACATGGGGTGTTTTCCTCTACAGTATGTTGTCGAGAAATAAGAAAGTGTGTGTGTGTGGATGTCATCTCCTCTCTTCCACCTTGTTCTTGACAGTAATGATGCATACACACACACACACACACACACACTACAGTATGAATCCCTATTAAATTTGTAAACTAAACAAAATAGAAAATTACTGAAAAAGAATATCATCACTGGTTGTATGGACACACACACAATCACTCACCTACTGTATGTACACTGTATTACGCATATATTTCACACCTCTCATCCTCACTGTGACAAGTTGATCATATATCTCAGACGCACGCCTCTCATCAATACTGTAGCCTGCTGTTACAGCTCTCTCACACACACACACACACACACACACACACACACGCACATATTCAATATGTGGCACACCTAGACTGGAGACACATTTCATCTTGGCTGTCACTTCCTTATCCCACATAGACAGCGACAAATGCTGAAACTAAATTTTGTGCACACATGCACATCGATGTACACACCTGATTCATGGCCTGTAACGAGGCGTCAGATCACATGGTGTCATCTTCACTCTGAACAGGTAGGAGGTTGACTTCCTGTCACTCAAACAGTCATTTGATGTGTCATCAGTTGTTGCTGCTGCTGCATGCTGGTTACCTGCCTCTCTGTCTGTATGTATCTCCGTATCTATGGAAGTATGTGACGTACCTGCATTTCTTTATGACTTTAATTGCATCACAATTATCTAGAATTAAAGAGGCCAAATTCAAAGTCCCAGTGAAACGGAAGTTAGAGCGTCTTTAGATTTTGATTTTGATAGGACGGCTAAGAAAGTGGGCGGGCTTGTAGTGCAATACGGAGCTACAGAGGACTGTCACACACACCTTTTACAAGAAGAAAAGATTGAATATTGATATAAAAATATGAAGAAATGTATTTTTGTGTTTTGCATATATTGTTAAGTAGGTGCACAATATGACCGGGGGTGTGTTCTTTAAGGGCATTTTTCATTTAAACTTGACTTTAAGATGCCAAAATCGAAATGTGGCCCCGATGTTTTACGTCTTCTTAACTTGCAGGGATTGTATATAATATAATAACTTATGTTGAAATGTTTGACAGAACAATTCTGATAATTCAGTAACTGTTTAAGGCATTTATCATTAAAAAAATCCTTAAAATTCACAATTTTTAGCCACTCAAATGTGAATATTTTCCGCTCTTTTATGGGATCATATATTGAATAACTTTGGGTTTTGAACTGTTGTCATGAGACATTATAATCTAAACAAAAAATTGATTAATTGAAAAAGATATTTGATGACTAAATTGATAAACATTAGTTGCCAGTAATAACATAATGACCTCCTTTTGACGTAACACATGCTAATAATGAAGAGTACTAAAGGTTCCTTCACATTGTTCTCCTCACTAACCTGCAGGACTTTTTGACAGAACTCAACATTAATTGGATGATGGTTCGTTGACAGCACTGTGAGCCTTTTCTTAGCAGAGAGGGAAAGGTTTAATATACAGACCTGTCCACAATCCCACTTAAGAGCAGTCAGCTCTCAGCTTATTTACCTATTAAATGTAAACATTTCAGTGCAGTGAGATGCTTATTTCTACCCCAATGCAACTAACAGAGAATACATTTTCTGTGTAGCGTAGGATGGATGTATTTTAGTAGCTAAAATGTGTGACACAGTCAAATTTAAAGTAGTAACCAATTATTATAGTATCTGCTTTCTGACCTCAAGCAGTAAAATAAAGGAGTAGATGCATTCTAAAGTTGCATTATGTTTCCCATGTCACTGTATTTTCAGATTGATTTTAGTTCGCAGCCTCAAGTTCCACAAAATTCTACATATTCATCATCAGCTGAGTGGATTTAGCTGCTTTCGGTGTTGTCACATGACGTCCTTTCTCCACTACACACCGTCCACTAAATCAGACTTTGTTTTTGAAACAATGTTAAAATGTTCTTCAACTATATACGCTTGCTTGTGTTTTTTATTTTAGGCAAATGTGGAAGGAGACAACTGTGACCGCTGTAAGCCAGACACGTTTGGGTTGTCGGTACGAAACCCACTGGGCTGCAGCAACTGTTACTGTTACGGACTGACACGCACCTGCTCAGAGGCACAAGGACTCATCAGGATGTGGGTGAGTGGACATGTCTTAATTGTTTTACTTCTCTCCTCTAACAGAAGTAGGTTTAAGTATTTGGCAAAAAAGGATCAAGTAAGCCTACAGTAAGCAACACCCATGTTTAAATGTTTCACAAATGAAAGATAAAAATGGCCTTATTGGTCTCAAATAAACATATTCCATCAAACATGTTAATTAACTAAAGTGAGGGATGAAATACTGCTCCATCTTGTCCAAAACGCTGCTGATAATATATAGCAATAAAGCCCCTTTCCCAGTGGACAAAAACCCACTAACACCCACTAACATTTGGCTTTTGCCTTCAGTGGGAAATGTTACAATCGGCATTTGTTTTCTGGGACAAATGACTCTGCAGTAGTCACAGGTACTTATTGGCAGTGATAGAAACATGACAGCTGGGTGGACACACTCATTTCCGCCTCTTTTTTCTGGTGCGATGTTTGTGATGTGCATTAAAGTAAATATATAATAAATAAAATCAACAGGAATTTAGACAATTATTCTACTTTTAACTTAATTAACAGTACAAAACGTACAGTGAATGCGCTCTCCTCAAAGCCACCAGATTCCAGTCAGACAACATTGAAACATACTTCATTCAAACACGACAGTTTGGTTGAAATAAGCCCTTAATCGATGACGTTAGATGTGAACAGAAACAGCCATTCTATGTGCTCCTCAAAGCCACCAAACTCTATTTACAGAAACACACATTTTAGCTCGCTGATCGAAGTAAAATACACAAATAGAACTCATCAAAACGGTCTTAGTTAGTCTTTCTACTGTTCCAACAATCACCAACTCTGGTCTGAGAGTTTGAAAGAGAGACTGAATAAGTAACAGAAACAAAAATCTTACTAACCCTACTTTCGGTGCAGTCCGTGACATTGAACGTGACATACCAGGACAAAAACCCAGAAAGGCTACTGGTCTACTGGCAATGGAAAAGGAGTCTATCGCTTTAAAAAACCTGCATATACGCACTAATTTTGGTGGAAAAATGGTACAAGTTGAAAGAGTAGTTTGTGGTCTGGATCTCTGTTGTCTCTAATGTGTTATCTGTGGATCTAACCAGTGGTTGCCTGTAAGCTGTACTCGCTGTACACACCGTCTGTGCCAGCCTCCATGCTGAGACGACACATTCGACAGCTGGCTGCCTACAACTGACTCTGCATTATGCCAAAGCTGTGAGCTTCATGTTCTTCATTAATCATTATCTATGGATAATTAGAGGCTTGTTCAAATACTTAAAGTTAATCTCATTTTTACTTGATTTCTGCTCAGTAGAAAAATCAATGGTGCTTGTTAGTTTTTTTGCAGCCTACCTGGCGGCTGTCAATAGGAAGCCAGGTTACAGATATAAAGAAGATGAGATGGTGATGTTTACAGAGATGAGATAGGTGTGCTGCATTCAGGAATATCTGTCTGTTGCATCACAGTTCAATACTGGAACTAAACATGGTTTAATTAGTCAAACAGGAAATTGTACTGGCTACGTTTTGTGATGATTTCTACATATAAATCAGGGTCGGCAACTACATTACTACACAAGCTGAAGCTGATGGTACAACAGAAATTTGGACTAAATGGTGGTGGTAAATTACATTTTTAGGACATCAAAAAATGTTTTTTTTTACAACTCATCCTGAGGTTGACATGAATGTCTGGACCAAATGTCAAGGCAATCCATCCAATAGTTGTTGCCACATCGTTTGGGAACCATGAATGTACAAAAGCGTGTGCCAGTTCATCGTATAGAGATATTTCTCTGGATACCATCAGTGAAAACTTGCTGGGGGTGCTTGAGGAGAAGTCAGGTGACCATCAAAGTCAGTAGGCTTCATCCTCCATGTATCGGCTGGCTTCTACACATCAAAATACAATAGAATAGCATGAAGGACACGCGTGGTGACTCAAAAACAGAGGTACGTAGGTGCAGCAGACACCGTCAGTCAGTCAGCCAGCAAGTTAGCAATCGATTGTTGAGTGGCAGCCCGTTTTTAATAAAAGGCCCCTTCATCTCAGAAACGGTTGCCATCGGCGATAAACTGCCGTTTCCGTGGTAACCGTAGAGTTTTCTGATGGAGTGCGGCGAGAGGCTTCATTTGAACGACAAACATTCACTTCATTTATTGTTGACAGAGAGAGAGAGAGCTGGACAGAGAGAGAAAGACAGAAAAAATAGAGAGTTTATTGGAAAGAGGGAGATTTTCTCTGAACCAGTGAATCGTGAGATTACACTGAGTGGAGTGGGACACACACACACACCCACACACACTCACCCTATCTAGACACCATACACATACACTATACAAACACAGCACACATGCCTTCACGTACACAAACACACAAAAACTCACACTACAGGGGATTACATGGAAGTTAGGGGAGAGGGACGCACACACACATTCTGCCACACACAGACTTTTTAGTGATGTTTATCTCTGATGGGAGAACTGAGTGTGTGATTGGATGACTATTTACTGGTTGTTAAATACTGCAGTAAAGATCTGCGCTAATATAATGAAGTAAAAATCTTTAAAGAACTTAGATAAGATGCAAGCACTGATAAATTGAGAAAAAAAAGGAAAATAGCATCAAGAGGACTCTCCTCGTAAAGACGAGAGAGGTTCTGCCACCAGACAAATGACAGCATTTTCCAAATTAGATTTTTAATTGGTAACTTCGCCAGTCATAAAGTGCTGGGCTGAGAAATGAAAGAAACTTTAAAAACAGACCTGAACAAGCGAAACGGCTACTAATATCTGTACATCAATAACTGCTAGCTGTAAAAATAAAAAGGTATATGTAAAGTAAATCACTTTCTGAAACATATTAGATCCCACATATTCATCTACACTCACCGGCCACTTTATTAGGTACAAGGTGTACCTAATAAAGTGGCCGATGCTAGTACCGGGTGGTCTTCTGCTGCTGTAGCCCATCTGCTTCAAGGTTGGACGTGTTGTAATATATATTTAAAATTATTTACAACTTTGACTCTCACAAACCGTCGTCTCGGTCACATGAGGTTTGCACGGGTTACCATGGTAACGCCTCTTCAACCAGCAAAGGAGGATGCTCAGTGCGTCCGAAAAGATTATTATTATTCATACAAAAGTGAACGATAGTACACATATTGCGGATGAAGCCGTACTTCTTCCTCTCTAGTTATATCTCATTCTTAATCAATATTCAGAACTAGTTATTTAGACATTATCTCCAGAGCAAGCTCTACAGATTTACAAACTACTTATTGAAACATTCCAGTATCACTTTCTTTCCCTATTTGGGAGTGAAAATATCAACCATAACTTACTTCCATTAAGTTGTATATCATCTCAAATTTGGATTTTATGACCTACTAAGCTTTTTTGTTGCTTTGGTCCTGTTACTTATTAGATTTCATGGTTGTATCAAGCAAACTGTGAGAAATGAGAAATCAGCTCCAGTATATAAATATTTGGCATTCAATTAATTTTGAAATTTGCATTTTCCCATTTCCATGTGTGACTGCCTCTCAATTACTGCCAGTGTGTCCAAACTATAGAAACTTCATAGATTTCTCTCAACCAAAAAGCCCTCTTCCGTATAGCCTCAGATATTATTCACACAATATCAACATATCAGCACTGCTGGACTACAGCGAGAGAGAGAGAGAGAGAGAGAGAGAGAGATCCAGGCTCCAGCAGATGAATCTATTTTAAAATCAGTCCACTCAACCACAACCCACAGTCAATAATAAACCCTCATATTATTCAAGTGATATTGAAATATCAACACATAAAGTGGGAATGAGAAAGAAAGAGCTAGATTTTCTCCAGACTGTCTCTCGCTCTTCTGGTATGTGAGTTATTTCTGACGACTTTATTAGTGACACCATCAGATATATTCAGAATGGAAAGACATTTAAATTGGAAATTACAGCTAAAGAGCAATTCTTAAAGGTATAATATGTAACATTTACGCATTAAAATGTCTAAAAATGACTACCTATACTATATATATATATTTTAGTAGTGTACGTTCGTTATCCCAAATGTTTCCAACAATATTCAAACCCAGAGAAATGCTTGATTTTATTAATGGTAACCGTTTCATTTTGTCGCCTGTCAATGACCCCATATCCACGTTGCCCGTTCTAGTTCCTATTATTTTCGGGGAAACACCAGATGATACGTCAGAGAGCGAGGAAGGAAGCCTATTGTTTACAGTAGTTTGTTTTTGGACACTCGTGATGGAGCACGATTATTCATCGCCGTTAGCTGCAGCCACCAAGCTAATGTGGACGGTAACACAACGTTACAACAACTTTCAACACACGAACATAAAGTTATTTTTAGTATGATTGTTTTAACCATGGTTCACAGCCCTGGACGGGAAATTTGCCACATAACATTAGCTAACGTTACAGTAACATTAGCTGTATGAGCAGTCAGCTAGTCTCATGGTAAAGTAGCAAATTAACGTGAGTAAACTTGAGTAAACGTAACGTGGATTACACTTTTATACATTACCTCATCCGTGACTTGTGCCTGTTATCAGATAGATTTTCATCAGCAATGGTGAAGACGCCAACTCCCACGATCCCTTGCTACTTCACGATGTCATCAAACTACTCCTCTTGTTATTGTTTTGATTGAGAGCCCCCTAGTGGCAGAAATATACACTTACCGGCCACTTTATTAGGTACACCTTGCTAGTACCGGGTGGTCTTCTGCTGCTGTAGCCCATCTGCTTCAAGGTTGGACGTGTTCTGCGTTCAGAGATGGTATTCTGCATACCTTGGTTGTAACGAGTGGTTATTTGAGTTACTGTTGCCTTTCTATCATCTCCAACCACTCTGCCCATTCTCCTCTGACCTCTGACATCAACAAGGTATTTCCGTCCACACAACTGCCTCTCACTGGATATGTTCTCTTGTTTGGACCATTCTCTGTAAACCCTAGAGATGGTTGTGCGTGAAAATCCCAGTAGATCAGCAGTTTAATACTCAGACCAGCCCGTCTGGCACCAACAACCATGCCACGTTCAAAGTCACTTAAATCCCCTTTCTTCCCCATTCTGATGCTCGGTTTGAACTTCAGCAAGTCGTCTTCACCACCTCTAGGTGCCTAAATGCATTGAGTTGCTGCCATGTGATTGGCTGATTAGCTATTTGTGTTAACAAGCAATTGAACAGGTGTGCCTAATAAAGTGGCCGGTGAGTGTATATTATGCATTTAACTGAAAAAAATTAGCTTGACCCTTTTAATAAAAATTACAATCGCCTTGAAAAAATACTGACTTGGTGATTTTCTTATTAACAACTACCACTATTATAAAATACTGAAAGAAGACCATCACCAAAGCAAGTGTCTGGGGGTACAGGTACATATATAATGCATAATCATACATTAGGCTGTTCAGGTGGTGTGACTTGACTGAAGCTGAGGGAGTGAAGGTGTTTGGTTATGTAAGACGTACTGTGGCTCCAGCAGCAGGATTGCAACTAAATGCCATCAGATTCAGCTGAAGAGTAAAGATCGTTGTCTATTAAATAACAGATCGTTATCCTCAGACTTCACCAGAATTCCTCTGCCTAATGAAATTCATTTGATTATCAGAAAAGTGGGTTACCACATGATGTTTGTTTTTTTTTAAAAACATGCGGCCTGACAGTATTTGTTGCAGTCAAATATTTCTGTAAAAAGGTGCCTTCATCTGGCCAGTTTTTAGAGCTGCATAGATCCAACCTCATTAGTCAGGATATTTCACAATCCTCCGCGCCCACAGATGAAAAAAAGGATGTCAAATTTTCTGTAACAAGATAGCAGTCTGAGACAAAAAAACCCACATTTGAAATCTGCCAAAGTCAAAGAACGGTGAGGGCGGAGTATTATATGAGTCAGCGTCATTAGGAGGGGAAGATTGTGTGACTGAAAGAGAACAGACAGACAGTGATACTACACACACATGACTCAGAGGTCTGTGTTATGGTATGCAACCTAATTTATGTGGTTTAATTTATGATTATTCTACACACCCATATATGCACACACAGTATCTTTAAGGGTGTACTATTATTTCTGAGTCAATTACTGAAGCCCAAACCCTGCAACGTTAGTTAAAAAAGTTTGTACTCACATTTTGTTTTACTGAAAACAGAACACCCAGGATTATTACTGCAGCCATTTAACACCTGTTAAACTCATCATACTACCTGTGCAGCAACACCCAAGTCTTGGCTATCCACCCATATGCTCAGTGCATATATTATGTCCAGTTCAAATGTAAAGGCAGCATGGTTTCTACAGTATGAACAGCTTCCATGGACTGGTTCTTTTGGGTTAATCTACAAAGATCAACTCAGCATCACATTAATATTGTCGTGACTGTTGTGTGTCCTAGTTGGCGCTGAAGCCGGAGCAGACGGTGCTCCCCCTGGTGGATAAGTCCAACACTGTGGAGACGAGGAGAGGAGTGAGCTTCCAGCACCCTGACATCATCGCTCACACAGAGCTGGTCACCTCAACCCTCTCTGAACCCTACTACTGGAAACTACCCGAGCAGTTCAGAGGCTCCATGGTAGGAAAGCTCACTGGGTTTATTTCTTAATAGATATGTTTTTAACTTGTCTGCCATTACACTTTTAGACTGGGCAATAAAGTTTTTAATTGTTTTCTACAGCAATTTGTAATCAAAGTCATGATATAGATATCAAGTAGCTCAAATCAAGTGTAGCTTGTCAGAATGGTGAAAACTGTACTTCAGCGCAGTCTTCAATCTCATCTCTCCGTCTTTCTCCAGATCACAGCATATGGTGGGCAGCTGAAATACGCAGTGTACTACGAGGCCAGAGAAGAAATCGGTCCTTCCTCCTATGAGCCTCAGGTCATCATTAAGGGCGGTCCTAACCACAACATCCTGATGACACGCCACATACCGGGCATTCAGATTGGTCAGCTCACCCGCCACGAGATCGACATGACGGAGGTAGAGGAAGGCTTAATGGAAGAAATATTTGAGTTATGCGTTTTAGAAACAACTTCTTCTATTAAATACCAACTACAAAAATAATACAGCTAAACAGAATACTGATGGTACTTATTTCTGGCGAGCTCTGTCAGTCAATACAAACAGGGTCTATTACATTGGTAATAGACTGCAGTGGTAAAATTGATTTGTCAGTGTGTTTAATGTGTGTGCGTGTGTGTGTGTGCAGCATGAGTGGAAGTACGCAGATGGCCGGTCCATGACTCGAGAGGACTTCATGGATATTTTGTTCTATGTGGACTACATCCTAATTAAGGCGTCGCACGGCAACTTCATGAGAAACAGCCGGTAAAACACACGCACACACGCAGTGGCAGGCACCTCCACACAGTTGGTTAAATATGAAATTTGATAGCTGAATAAAGGATAACCTGTGGGGAAAAAAAAACCCTCTGTTTTCATTTGTATCTCAAGGTTTAATGGATTTGCCTCTGCTAAAGGCCGTTTCCACAGCAAAACATTATAACCTGCTGCAAATCATCATTATAGTTCTATCCAAATACATGTGTAGATCCTCTTTGACATGATGAAGGGCAAGCATCCCGACAAACCAGTGCTATTAGAAAAAGAAAAAGAAAATCGTATCACATCGTTGTATTAATGGATTTGATTTGACTTCTCTCTCTCTCTCTCTCTCTCAGTATTTCAGAAATCAATCTAACGGTGGCCGAGGAAGGCAGACCAACCAAAGAGAGCGAGAAAGCACATCAGATAGAAAGATGTGATTGTCCACTGGGATACTCTGGATTTTCCTGCGAGGTGAGCGCACAACTAAACACATGCATGCAAACATGTGAAGACTTCACACCTGAAAAATGTTAACTTTTCCAAAAAGGTGTTCCTAAAAAATCTGACATATTGTAGGTAATCAGTTATTGTAGTAGTCAGCAGATATATACTCTCACCGACCACTTTATTAGGTACACCTTGCTAGTACCGGGTGGTCTTCTGCTGCTGTAGCCCATCTGCTTCAAGGTTGGATGTGTTGTGCGTTCAGAGATGGTATTCTGCATACCTTGGTTGTAACGAGTGGTTATTTGAGTTACTGTTGCCTTTCTATCATCTCCAACCACTCTGCCCATTCTCCTCTCACCTCTGACATCAACAAGGCATTTCCGTCCACACAACTGCCGCTCACTGGATATTTTCTCTTGTTCGGACCATTCTCTGTAAACCCCAGAGATGGTTGTGCGTGAAAATCCCAGTAGATCAGCAGTTTTTGAAATACTCAGACCAGCCCGTCTGGCACCAACAACCATGCCACGTTCAAAGTCACTTAAATCCACTTTCTTCCCCATTCTGATGCTCGGTTTGAACCTCAGCAAGTCGTCTTCACCACCTCTAGATGCCTAAATGCATTGAGTTGCTGCCATGTGATTGGCTGATTAGCTATTTGTGTTAACAAGCAATTGAACAGGTGTGCCTAATAAAGTGGCCGGTGAGTGTAGTTAAACAGCATTATTTTCAAATAACTGTATTTTCTGTAATTTCTCTGAATAATTTAACTTTGAAGAACTTTCAGTATTGTACAACTGCAAATGTGACTGAGACAAGTCAATTCAAATCAATTTATTGTTAGTCCCTAGTGGGCAATTCATGCTGCAGCAAGCATAAAAACACATAAAAAACATACAATATAAAATAGAACATACAAGAAGCACAGGCTTTAAGTGTCCATCGTAGCCCCACGGGGGGCTATAAACAATATAGTGAACACTGCTTTTTATGACTACTGCTGTTTAAAGAGATGTTACCTTAAAAAATAATTAAAATACGTACTTAAGTAGGATATTTTACAATTAGTGCTCTCTAGTGGACAAACAATGTAATGACAACACTGTTTCGAAAAAAACAAAAACCTATTTTTGGCATTTCTGTCCTGCAGTATCTTGTTTGCATCGGTCAACACATTCACCAAAAAGTCTTTGATGAGCTAAAATGTCGTTATAATATAATCTTGAATCATCTTTTAATGTTGGTAGAGACTAGGAGACACAGGAAGAATTTTCACAATATAGCCAGTGAATATCTATGTAAAAATGGATCACTACGTTTCTGTAACTCACTTACGGTATGCGTAGTAATTTGTTTGATAAAATTAACTTCAATGCAACAAGAAAAAACCCTCTATGTAAAAGATAGAATAAATAAAATATCAAAGATATTACAACAAGAAAATACAGAAGTACTGAATATGGAGAATTACAAAAAAAGAATAAAAAAAAACATTAATATACAGTTTAATATTAATATTGTCACAAGTTAAAAACTATCCAACATTAATCACAGAGCTCTCTCTCTCTCTCTCTCTCTCTCTCTCTCTCTCTCTCTCTCTCTCTCTCTCTCTCCCTCAGCGCTCAGAGGGATGAATGAATGCTTTCTGTGCGCTGCCTTCAGCGTGTAAACACGGAGGTCACAGACGGGGCTTTCAATAGTATCTCACAAGTTTCCAATTTACATTTAGTTCAGAGTTTTAAGCCTCTTCGACGCCTTTCAGACCCTGTTTTTTTATTTTATTTTTTTTGCTTTGCTTAGCGAGAATTAAGCCTCACTGAGCGTCTCTCCCACTCAGTTGTGATTTTGTCAAAGCAATTGACTTTCAGCTGCGTCCAGCTCCTTCTCTTAAGCCACAGAAAGCGTATAGCGGTGACTCAATCTTTAGTTTAATGAGGATTTTGTGGAGGCAGCTTATGATACACACAGGCAACAGTTCTGGGCAATTCCGCTGGATGGCGGCGCCTGAGAGTCATTTAGGTATTATTGTGTTAATCTCAAAGGAACACATGAGTCGCCAGCAAACTTTTAACTATATTTTTCAACCTCTGTTTCACTTTGGCGTTTGCTACTTGGAGTGCAGAGGAGCAGACATCTATATCGCCAGTAAAAAAAAAAAAAAAGCCGTGTACATAATTTAGAAGCTACAGATACTGTTGAAAAACTGCCAAATAGCAAGCGGTAGCTAAACTTGAAATGTTCAGGTCGTAGAGGTCTTGGCTGACAGATGGCCATTCTATTTGTAGCTGCCGTCGTTGTTAATAAAGTATATTTAAACGGGCGTTTAGCGCTAGCAGAGGGAACAGATGGCTCTTTAAATGGACTCCATTAATTATTACTGAACAGGAGAGAGAGGGAGAGAGAGTTACCTTGCATGTCTCTCTCTGTGTGTGTGTGTTTATGTGCATGTTTGTGTGCGTGTGTGCTGTGAGGGTGTGTGTGTGTGCATGTGTGATCAAAAGTTACTGAGGGGAATAACTTGTAATTGTGTGTGTGTGTGTGTGTGTGTGATAGAGAGAGTGGTCAACAGTTGCCTTGAGAAATAACAATTAGGGATAATTAGGTGGGTCCATGTGTAAAGCTGTCTAGTGTGTGTGTGTGTGTGTGTGTGTGTGTGTGTATTCAAATATCATGCATAGTGTTGGATTACTGTGGGAACACATGCTGTCAAAACTGGATCTTGTTTTTCTGTCTTTCAGCTTAAAACATATCTTTAAAAAATAAATCTCTACCTTCATTATCTGTCTGTCTGTGTGCAGGAGTGTGCTGCAGGTTTCTACCGTCTTCGGGCCAGTTCCCCGGCATCTGCTCCCGCGTCCAGAGTGCCAACCGCTGCCGGCATGGGCAGCTGTGTTCAGTGCCAATGCAGCGGGCACTCTTCCACCTGTGACCCTGAGACATCCATATGCCAGGTACTGTAAGTCTGGGTGTGTGTGTGTGTGTGTGTCACTGGAGACCCTCATACAGCCATATGCCAGGTAGCTTCTGGACAGGAGAGTGAGGTGAGAGAGAGAATAAAGTGTGTGTACGTGTGTGTGTTGGGAGGAATGTCAGGTACTGTAATTAGCCCTGCAATAATTAACGACCCGGGGCTCATTCATATTTGGTGTAATTTCCTCTCGTCTGGATCTGACCCAAAGCTACATCCTTACTTTTATAGAGAGAGAGGGGTGAAAAAGATCTTATCGGAAGATCTACAGTTAAAACACAAAGAAATGTGACCTTTACAGTATAAAATGTATTCAACAGTTAGTTTCTGTTAAGTACAGTCACTGATCAGCACATTCCAGTTGTTACGTGATTTTCTAACTGTTCAGAAACAAACCCCTGTAGTGTTCTGTCTAATATCTTAAAGGGATAGTTTGGCTATGGATAAGTACCTCATACAACCCCACTTCAAAACCCCCAGTGTATTACCTACAGTAGATGACGGTCGGCATGCCCCCAGCTTTGAGAAGCAGACAGGAGTTACCGCATGAAAGCAAAACAATACACTGCTCAGAAGCAAAAATGTATTTTAACCACCCAAAAGAAAGGCTTAACTAAAAACATCTGGATTAAGAATATTTTCACTGCTTTACTTTGCCGTGAGAGCCCTTTCCGACGGGGAAGTGAAGCCGTTTAACCATCTATGCTCTCGCCAAAGCCACCAGACTCCATTGAAAAAAACAGTTACCTCGCAGAACATGGGGGTTTCTGGTCTTCCGCTGCCTCGATCGGTTAGTTTGTTTGTGTTATTGTGTGACTTTGGTTAGTTTGGATTCACCAAAATCACACAATAACTCCCGTGTTCTGCGAGGTAAAATTACTGTTTTTTTCAATGGAGTCTGGTGGCTTTGGCGAGAGCATAAACAACGGCTTCAGTTCCTCGTCGGAAACATAAGACTGTATAGCTGTCTGACGACGAGGTAAACTGGTGAACATATTCTAAATATAGCGTACACGTAAACTGATATTGATTTATTTAGTTGGACCTTTCTTTTAGGTGGCTAAAATACGTTTTTCTGCCGGCCCCGTCCACAGCAGCACATTGCTTTGCTTCCGTGCAGCAAACTGGGGGCGTGCCGACTATAGGTAATACATTGTAATAGTAGTAATACATTGACTATGGAGAAGTACCTCATACGACCCCACTTCAAAACACGCAAACTATCCCTTTTAAGTTTTTATTTACTTTTTTAATGAAAGGAAATAAAATGCCAAAAACGTGTAAAAGAGAAAAACCTTCATGTTTGTTTTAATGTGTCTGTTTGTGAGATATTCTACCTGCACATCTTCCGTAAATCCAACTGGTGGCTTGTGAGATGAAACTGCACATGCCAGTTAGCCATTAGTCACTTCCAGCCTTTTCAGGATCTGGTCAGTTTTGTGTCAAGTCTCCGTCTGAAGACTTTGGCCTCTGGGAGCAGTTGGTCACATGCTGCCCGCAGGTCATCGCTCAGATTTGATCTCTAAAAACCCTGGCAGACTTAGAGAATCCACAGAGAAAACTGTTCATACTGTCAGAAAAATCCATCAACTGAGATTAATTTTAGACACTTTATGAGGAGCCAGTTAATTATGTGGCTTGATGTGGTTAGAACACTACAGCACTGAATAACCAGTAAGAGAAAAAGGTGGAAACACAACTCTGAAAGTTGCTGGCAGCTGCGTTTTCATGGAGCCTTTTCAGAAAATTGATGCCTTCTTTTATGTTTAGTATTTTCCTGGAAGACTTCAAAAATGTCAGGTAGTTCAAGTGGCTCACCTTCTTTCATTTAATAATTACAGCACTATTCAATTTTTCCTTTTTGGAAAGCAGAGTTGTGTAATGATAATACCACCAAGCGTCCAATGGAGCTCAATTATTCGCCAAAAGCTTCCTGGAGGTGGAGTGCTGGGTTTGGTGTTTGGTCCTGACAGTGTGTGACTCTCTGATTACTGACTGAAGAGCGTATAAACAGGACAGCTAAAAGGATCAGCAATTATGTGAAGTGTTTTCCCGTCATCTTCACTCTGATTTAATTTCATTTGGAGCTGTCACCAGCTAAATGGAACATTTTATTCCACTAATAATATAAAAAAGAGCTTCATGTAAACAACTTGAATCTTATTCTTAAAGGGATGTCAATCTGTTTGAAGGTATGGATTTAAACCGGGAGGAGGGGGTTAACTTCTCGGTTAGTTGGCCTCATTAAAGCAGCACAATTCCTCTGTCACACAATCAGATCTTCCCCCACATATGCTTTTTCATCATGAGTCCTTGAGTGCTGTTTTTCCACCTCGTGTGGACGGTGCTGTCTGCTCTGGTCATGTCTAGAAGGGAACCCGCAAATTGCAAAATCTGATCTGAGATCTGCAAAACTTGCAAGAACTTTTGCAAGACTCGCTGCCCGACATCCTATCCTAACCTTAACTATTCAAGATCAATGCCCAACCTTTACCATCTATCTAGACACTACCGTCCGCGCTCAGCGTCTTGCAGGCCCTCTCCTCCTAAACAGCGCCGTTTTGAGGCTGCTCCATCCTCACTAAGCATCGTTTCTCCTCATCCATCTGTGTGCAAGTGTAGACGTACCTCGTCACATTTGCGCAGGCCTTCTCTCCCAAACGGCGCTGCTTTGAGGCTGCCATGTCCTTGCAAAGCATCGTCTCCTCTCCTCGTCCCTCCGTGTGTGCGAGTGTAGACCTGCATTGTCACGTTTGCGGGCCCTCTCCGCCCAAACAGCGCCGTTTTGAGGCTGCTCCCATTTCACTAAGCATTGTTTCTCCTCATCCATCTGTGTGCGAGTGTAGACGTACCTCGTCACATTTGTGGGGCCCTCTCTCCCAAACGGCGCCACTATGAGGCTGCTGTGTCCTTGCGAAGCATCGTCTCCTCTCCTCGTCTCTCTGTGTGCGAGTGTAGACGTACCTCGTCACGTTTGCGGACCCTCTCACCCTAAACGGTGGCGTTTTGATCCCGACATTTCTCCGTCCTCACGTGCCTTTTGGATTGATTAAAGATATTATTTTTTAAGAATTCTGTTATTCTACAGTCTTGTTGTTTGTAGTGGTATTTGTTATTGAGTAAGCAGCATTTCAAAGGTTTGGTGTGTTTTATGCGTGTTTGTAATACCGGGGGGTTAAAAAATGAATATCCAAATACCAAAATTCGAAATTGATTACCTACCGAAACAAATGAATAACTGAATAGTCAAATATTCGGGTCCAGCCCTACAATGAGATCATCTGTATGATAGGCTCAAATTAGCACCAACTCAGTCTCTAATCGGTCTTAAAGTCACCAAGTGTGTCCCTGCACGCCAGAGAATAGTTGTGCTCCAATATGGATGCCAACGTGTTCATGTTTACCCGCCGCTGTTCTCTGTTTTCTAATTATTTTTATAGTTTTTTTCCCTCTCCTCAGTCTTTTATCCGCTCTTCTTGCTTCTTCTTCTTGTTTCTCCTTCTTCTAATTTCCATGTTTCTATTTATCTGCCCCGTTCTCATCCCCTAAATTCTCTCCCCTCTCATCCTCAATTATGTATTTACTCATCCTTTGTCTCCTTTCATCACCCCGACATTCTCTCATTTTTCTTTGCCCCAGTCTTCCCCTGCACTCCCTCTCTTTCTTTCTTTCTTTCCATAATTCCTCTAGTTTTGCCAATTTGTTTCTTTTCGTTTTTTACTACTCCTCCCCTCCTCCCTCGTCTTCTCTTGTGTTTGATTTCTGCCTCTCTCTGCCTCCCAGCCATTTTTCCCCCTCGCCCATTTCCATCTCGCTCTCCATAACAGGCGTCATTAGCATTTTCTAACCGAGCGGGCTAAATTGAAAATGCTAAACGAGTTTGTTTCTGTGGTAATTAGTGGTAACGAGGAACACAGGAAGTTAATGGAAACGACTTGCCTCGTTAGAAGGCAACTTCCTGTCGCACTGATTGAAGTTCCCATTTTCAACAAACAAGGCGAACACATAAGACTGAACCCCGGGGAGACGAGGACGAGTGAGCGGTGTGTTTGTGTACAGTATGGAATATATTTGTGTGTTTACATTGTGTGTGTTTGTATGATTGTGTGGGTGTGTTTGTGTTAGTTGGGTCTGCATTTGTGAGCATTTGTGTGTGTGTTTTTGTGTTTGCAGGGTGTACATATTGTGGAAATGTACTGTATATTTCTATAAACACACTGTATTTTGGCAGAGTATCCATCAGAATACAAATATGAGTGTGTGTGTGTTAGGCTGTATAATAAGCATAGCCAAAAATAAGCTGAAAATAAACACAAACATCTCTGGATATGAAAATATTTTGGATATATTTACGCTTGTGTGTCCTAATAACAACAGGTGAGTGAAATTCTGCGACAAATACGAGCATTTCAGATGGCCGGCTCTTGAGGAAGGAAGCTTATTAAACTCTTTGACGTGCCAGATCGCACCTGTCAGCTAACAGCTAGCCGGCCGCTGCTGCGCACGCTCTCACAGCTCCTCATCATGCAGGAGTGGGACTGGGGCCCAAAAGCCATTTATTACTGCGTGTGGACGGCTACGTTTCCTATCAGAAATAGTCCGGGCTAGATATTTCTGTGTGTGTGTGTGAAGGCCCTAGAATGGCTCAGAAACTGTGGGTGGTGGAAAGAAAAGAGTAATGACTTCCCCGCTGCTCCAGTGGAGATGCTCAGCTCTGCAGAAGCAGCTGCGATCACACTGGGTTCTTCCCAGCGACGGTCTTTATGTGTGAATCTGTGTAAAAACGGCGACTACTCAATCAACTTTTTCTTGCAAAATAAAACCCATCTGATGGTTGTTTTCATCTATTCGTCTCGGTAGAAAAAAGGACTCCTGACTTTGAAGAGATTTAAACTGAAACAACCTTTCTGTCAACACGTAGTGAAACGTTTCACTCACCGTCTCTGAGTTTACCACCTCACAGCGAAACACACCAGTGAACAAAAGTGCTGCTATTATCCAAAATTGTGAAGCGGGTAACAATATCAGTACGCCACTATTTTTCTTTTTCATGCTCGTCATGTAGTCTCGGTGTAAATCAACCACCGGTGCCAGGATAATTATCTCGCTCGCCAAAAAACAAGCCTCCCCAACGCCACTTTGTCAGTAATCAAGGAGGGGATGATGGGTGACCCCGTCTGTCGACTTTTCAATTACTCATTGTCGACTTGAGACAAGTAGACACATACAAGGCATTGTACACAGCTTAAGAGTTAATTTCCTCCAATCTTTTTTTTTTTTTTTTTTTTTTTCTTGCTCAAACAAAATCTGGTGTCTCGTTTTCATTGTGCCAGTGGCAATATCCAAATACAACATGCAGATAAAAGTGTAGCAACTGCTGTTAATTTAATTTGAAAATTAGTTTGCTTTTTCTAAAGATGAAAAGCTTTCTGGATAAGCAGAAAGAGGGTTTTTTTGTTGTTGTGTAATTGTGTTACAGCTGCCTACATTATGCTCACACAATCAAATTATGCTTTTAAAACCAAGCACACACACAAAGAACTCATGCTGGCTGGAGGATGATGGGAAACGTAACACCTACACATCAGGGTTAGAGTCATGGTTGGGTTAGAGCAGTGATTCGGGACCCACCGGTGGGTCACAGGAGATTTTATGGCGTGCTGCAGGGATGACATATTTTTGTAGGCCAACCGGTAAATTAGCATCAAACTCGACAAAACGCCAATGGGATTTTTCCATTTTTGAACTGTGAATGCAATCGTCAGAAGTAAAAAGCTAACGTTAGGCTATAAATGAACTACACCACAGTCGCATAACTTCACGTCGCCACCACTAAGCTAAAGGCGGACTAGTGTTCAGCGTGATGATGTTTAGTAGTCTCATTTAGCCACTTGTTATTACCCGCCTTTTTTAAGACTTGTAAAAAGTAAAAAATTCACAATTGGGATATTTGCTGACATTTTTTTTAATATCATATAACAAAACGTTAAAATCTCTAAGCTTGTGTTAACCACAGACCTTATTTCAGGCATCCACCTAAAAACCCATTCAACAAACCCATTGACTTCCAGAGGAGGGAACCAGAAGTGCTAAAATGCTAACTCATTTTATAGTTTAGGACTCATTCCTGCAGCACTCTATTAAATAAATTTATTAAAGTCATTTATATCTGCAGTTCATCTTTGAGCCACAAGAGGGAGCCTGAATGTTCGTATTGGTCTGATAATTGTAGCCTACTTATAACATTGAATCTAATAGGAAAGGCTAGCGTACATCCTGTTTGATTTCCTGATGAGAGAAAAAAAATGAGAGCCTGTTAACTCTGACTAAATGCATTTATTTGGTCTCTCAATATGGTCATGATGGGTCGTCATGGTCCCCAGATAAAAAAAGTTTGGGAAACACTGTTTTAGAGGATGATTGGAAGCCGATGCAGCAGTGTCTTCACAAATATATCATTAATTTCATTTGTGTGTTTGTAGAACTGTCAAGACAACACCGAGGGCGATCGGTGTGAACGCTGCGCTCCGGGATTCTACGGTGTTGTCCGAGGTCACCATGACGACTGTAAACCCTGCGCCTGTCCTCTCGCCAACCCAGAGAACAAGTAAACCTCCTGTGTTTATCCATCTCTTCTTTTGGCGAATGTTCTCCGCTAATTGAAAGAATCGCATGTCATTCTCTAAAACATATTGATGCACATTTCTTTTATTTAATCAGCATTTTTCTTTTCTGTGTAAAATGTCTAGTTTCAGTCCAACCTGCGTAACGGAGGGATACGATGACTACCGGTGTACCGCCTGTCCTGAGGGATATGAGGGCAAATACTGTGAGAGGTGAGACACACAGAGAATCATAATCTTCCTGTAATTAAGATGAGCTTAGAAATCATGAAATTTTAATATGGGACATGGAATGAATCAAGTAAAGCAATGAATAGCGGTACTTACTTAAGTACTTATTGGACTTTTGTAATACAAGGTGATGTAGGTAGTATGCTGCAGTCTGGAAATGTGAAATGCTGGGACTTTATTTTCTCACATCTACTTTGTGCACCTGTTGCCACCAGCTTGATTTGTTTGCAGTCTTCATTTTAAGGTCTTTATGTGTTCAGACAATAGACTGTATATATTATACGTATATATAGGGCTTCCTCCCACTGTACAAAAATGAAGCCAAAATATCCCGGATACGGACGTTGCCAATTTTGCGCTTTTGAAGTGATCGGGGGCTCCCGTCCGCACATGCACCCGAGCCAATCACTAGCCGAGCACGGCCATAACTCGTTAGCGTGAGCCACCTAGCTGCTGCGTTAGCACCAAGGTAGCTGTTTGGCTAGAAAGACACAACAACTAACCATAATATCTTTATATATACAGTTATGATCAAATTAATGCATGTTTCATTACACAGACTCGTGATTTGTGTTTCAGAAACATGTGTGTTTGCTATAGCAGACACATCAGTTTGACAGCGCTGGCTAACCTGTGGAAATGTGCTAAGCTAACGACACAGTCAGTGACTGTTTATAAAGATCTACAGTCTATGGTTGAAACAGACAATCACAGTTATGGAAAGTTTATTCCACTAACATGTAGGGGGAGGAATTTATGAGCTATACTGCAGCCGGCCTTTAGAGGGCGATCCAGATATTTTGGCTTCACTTTTGGGGAACTGTCATGTCGTCCATCTTCATATACTGTATGGTATATAAAGGCACAAATGGAAACTTTTAAATGCAAGCAACACTTGTAGGTAACTCTTTCCTTCTTCCCGCAATCCCTCTGTCCAGGTGTGCTACCGGTTACCATGGTAACCCGCGGATGCCGGGCGGCCGCTGCGAGGAGTGTAAGTGTTCCTTGTGGGGGGCGCTGCCTGGACCGTGTGACCCTGTCTCGGGCCAATGCCGTTGCAGGGTCGGGGCGTCGGGGACGACGTGTGACCAGTGCATGGAGAGGCATGTGTGTGGACCAGCTGGCATCATCTGTAAGACTAACACACAGCTTTTGATTTAATCTATTGGTGCTCCTATTTCTTTCTTGTCTTTTTCTTTATTCAGGGTATCTGCAGGTTGAAATATCTGGTAGAGAGCTTATATTAAAGGACCAGTGTTTAAGATTTAGTGGCATCTAGTGGTGAGATTGTCCAACATGGCGGACTCTGCGAAGAGGTCCCGCTCCCTGTGTAGATATGAAGGGCTCCTTCTAAGCTAATGAAAACACGATGATTCTTAGTTTCTGGTCCTTTAAAGTTATGAAACAAACAGCCAACTGGTTCAGGTTTTACTGGACATGTGGTCTAAATTGTGAGAACATGAATCTTGGTGCCAATAACTTGAATAGAAGCTGAAATCATTACAAAGTCCTCTTTGACTAGTCTCCAACAACAGAAGCTACCCCAAAAGGAGCCTTTAACTTTACCACATCATAGCAAAAAGAGCTCTGTTGGTAAGTTTGAGAGTGTCTTTAGATGACTGAAACATACAGACACCCTCTCTCTCTTATTTTCTTCTCTTCTCTTCTCTCTAGCGGCCCACCTGCCAGCATTGTTGTGATTTTTGCTTTATTTTGGTGATGAAATGCAAATGAGTAGTCAAAGCCCTTTTCCTTGGTTGCCATGGGAGACGGGGGGATCGTGGCAGAAGTCAGATTGAAGTCATTTAGGAAATAATTTCAATGTAATTTGGAGCTAATTTAAACTTAATATGACCATAATGGCGGGGCCAATTCGGCGCCATTAGCACGCCTTGAGCTAAGAGAATGTAGAAGAAAAGGTTGTAGGACAGAGGCGGCTGATGTGAAATTGCTGCTGTCGGGTCAGGGAGGGAATTGCTTGCTCAGGTCTTTATGTGTACAGACACAAAGCGTGTGTTCATAAATTGGCAGTGCGAGTGCTGCAGTGCACCCTGACACCAAAGCGGTCGCCTCTGCGTCCAGACTATAATCACACGTCCTGATGGTTTACACAGAGCGGAGTGATCACACCGCTGTTCACTTGTTGAAGAGTGATTGCACTCTGCGTTTTCGCCTCCGTGCTGCCCTTTCTCCCATCCAATCAGACGCAAACCAGGCACTTTGGGAGTCGGCAGTCTTGAAAGAGGGAAATGCAGGTAGCTCCCACATCTACCATGTAACATCATTTGCATAGAAATGCAGCTAAATTTCAATATGTGATGTTATGGGTTGTATTATTGAATTTTGCCTCAATCCACGTTTATGTTCAGAATTCAATTATGACCTCAGGAACTAGTTAAATACATCTGTTTATAAACAGAAAAACTAAATAATTTGTACATGATGTGTCACCCCCATAATTTTTGGATATTTATTTTAATTATATTTAATTCTTTGAGCACAATAAGATATAAAACCTAGGTTTAAATCCAACCAAGATGCTTTGCCATCTGGCCTTGTCATGTGCTGTATTTGATATCAACATTGTGTCTGAATATTAATTAACTAGCTTCATTAAAATACAGTTTCCATATACAACTTAAGTAGAGAGACAACGATTAATAAATTAGTTGTCAACTCTTAAATTAATCTCCAACTATTTTGATAATCGATTGATAGGTTTGAGTCATTTTTAAAGAAAAAAAATTAAAAATTCTCTGATTCCAGCTTCTTAAATGTGAATATTTTCTGGTTTCTTTCCTCCTTTATGGTAGTAAACTGAATATTTTTGAGTTGTGGACAAAACAAGACATTTGAGGACGTCATCCTGGTGGTCTGGTCGACATTTTTCTCCATTTTCTGATATTTTATAGACCAAACACTAATTGATTAATTGAGAAAATGATCAAACATGAAAATAATCATTAGTTGCAGCCCTAACTTAAAGGCAGATTTACTTCCCATCGTCAGAATTAGTATAGAGCAACATGATGTCTTTAACACAACCTGGACAAACTCACACTAGACATGATGGAAGTAACTTGGAGCACAATAAACACATAAATGGCACAGTAACAATCAAACAAACTGCAGAAAACAAAGCAGAAGAGACGCCCTACCTGCAGCAAACTATTTCCTGGATGCAAAGATTAAATCAAACTTTAAAGAGCTGTAGGTTTCTGTCTAAGCAACACAGGCACAGGTGTGTATTATCGCATGTGTGTTTGTATTTCCAGTGTGACGCATGAGTTTCCTAAACTGAGCATAAAATAATCCTTGACATTCACCGGGGTTTACTTTGGGCCTTCGCTTCATATTATTCTATACGTTTTATATACTGTGAAGTAAAAATGTGATGATGTGCATCACTGGACAGAAAAATGTACATTACGGTGGCGTGAGCAGCGCTACGGCTTAATCTGTTACAGCTCTCAGCCCACGAGTCTAATGATTTTGTATTGTATTAGAGTTCTGTGGCCACCGCTCTCAGCAGTTAGTGGAGCTTTTAAAGATTCAAAAGTCACATCCTCGAGGTGAAACATTGAAAGTCTTACAGTTATTCGACCATTCTTGTTTTCCTCTCAACTTCCTATGGAGGAGCAACAAATAGCACCGTCACTTCTTGCAGTAAGATTAATGCTAACAAACAGATGTGTTCAACTGAGGTATCCAAACTGCAAATCCATTTTAAAGCTATTTAATTTGGTCCAAGTAGTTCAGTCATAGTTTGCATATGTGTACAGGGCATAAGATGACCTTTTCTGTCCTCTACGTTGACAGTAATGTGTCATTATCAACATCTAACTTCATAAAGTAAAGTAAACTTGTTGAGTGTAAGACGACAACACGGCTGAATCATCTCAACAAAGACTTTGTAATTCTCCAAGCAAACTTTAAGGTAGCCAAACGTACACCAGCTTGTGTAAACTCCTCAGAAAAGGAGACAGAAAGAAGCTTATTTGAGAATCTCTGGTCCGTCTTGCCAAACATTGTAGAGACAGGAAAACCAACCAGCGCCACAGAGAGCAGACAGTGATGGAAGTGAGGCTTTCTGTGTGTAATCACACCTCGTGCTAGTGTAGTACAGGATGGTTTCACGCTGTGTGGAAGTTAGTGATTATATTCCTTTTGTCACTGGGATTCTTGAATGGCTCAGATTTGGCAAAGAGCTATTTACTCCCACACACAATGTGCTGTACTTTTACTGTACAACCTGTGTGTTTGTTTGTATATGCACGTGACCGCATGAACGCTTTGGTGTATTTGTGTGTTTTTTTTTTGTCAGAGATTGATAGAGTAAAAACAGTTTTTATTTTATTTAATTCATCTTTGATTTCCCTTGTCAGAAATTTTAATTTCTGCAATAAATCAGCCTCGGGCCACAGAAGGGAAGAGAAAACTCACGCACGCACAATGAAGAAAAATGTGTATGCTCGCATCGGAGTGAATTCCCTGGTGTGTTAGTGTGTTAGTTTGTGTGTTTTTAGCCTGCAGTGGGTGCTCATAATAGGTGCTTTTGCCTCTCTGTGCTGAATTTCATGCATCGGCAGCCCTGTCTCTCTGATGCCAGAGTCACTTAAACACAAAAACACAAGCAGTCACCACGATCGCACCCTGATGTGTTTACAGACTCACAGAAACACACACTCAGTAGTAAAAATACACATATGTGACTTCCTTTTCTATCATCTTTTCTTATTTTCTTCCTAAAACTACAGAATTGTCAACATGTACACTGACTCACACACAAGCAAACTGTCTGTAAACCTCTCTAATAGATTTAGCTGGCCTCATTACTCTCTAGCTGTGTCTAACTGTGTGTTTGTATTCGTTCCTCTAGCCTGTGATGATGAGTGCTCGGGTCTGTTGATCAGTGACATGGACCGTCTGTATCGCATCATCACTGAGGTCACCCTGACCACGCCCCTCCCACCACCTTATAAGGTGTTGTACCGCTTCGAGAACATGACGGAGGAGCTCAAGGTACAATCTGTCTCTGCTTACCTTTAACTCATCATGCCCTAAATCTACATTCAATTAACCTTTAGTTTTTAAAGTTTTAAAGCACGGTACATACAGTTTACATTGAT
Organism: Sebastiscus tertius; assembly: GCA_916701665.1. Lineage (NCBI taxonomy): Eukaryota > Metazoa > Chordata > Actinopteri > Perciformes > Sebastidae > Sebastiscus > Sebastiscus tertius. Next base: position 65,628 of record CAKAOH010020202.1, on the reverse strand, counting down.
AATAGAGCCAGTTTTACTGGAGGCTCCAAAGTCTTACTCAGTTTTGAAACAATGGTTCCTTGATGTCAGACAGGAGACGATAAAAGCAGGCTTCTCATTTCTAGCCGGCCACCGGCGATTTTGCCGGCTAAAATGACAGGTTGTCAGATTTTGTCAGCTGTAGCTAGTGAGGTAATTAAGGTAACGTGAGCTCCATCAGTTGGTTGAAAGCACTGTCACTGGCTGACGTTATAACGGTCCCAGCTGGAGAATTTTGTGAAAGGGGTCTTTAATGTAGTGCATCATCATTCTACTGCAGTGGAGATCATTTCTTTCTAACATACAGTAACTCTTATCTTACTAATGTGTTCATATTTTCAAACAACTGCTGTTCAGGGGAGAGGATTGGCAAATCAGGGGAGAGGATTGGCAAATACTGTACATCAGACAGGCAATACGTTGGGATGAGAGTAGGCTCTCATCCCCACGCCCCCGCATCCAGCGTAGACAGCAACAGTGTAAACGGAGGAAGTTGAAACATGTCTCCAAGCTTTTAAATGAGTCATGCACCAACAATAAATCCAAAAACGCTGATCTCTGATTTGTTCCCTTGCCATGTCCTTATAAAGATCTAATAGAGGGGCTTTATGGCTCCAAGCTATACACAAGACCAACTTGGCGTCATCGCCGAGGCTGCGCTCCCTTTCGGGGGGAAAGAAACTTGGTGACACCTTAAACGGGAAAATGCCAAAAAGCTGTTGTGTAGCGGGTTAACCGAGGCTTTTATGGGAGTAAGAAAATATCGAAAATATTGAGTATCGCGATCTTATGTTATGTGATACTGTATCGATTATCAAAAACACGCGGCCTTGACGTTGTGCCAGTTCTTAGCAAACAACTAGGACAGCTTCCAAAGAATCAAGTTTGATCTTTATAGTAACTGAGCATCTACTGTAAATACATACTATGAAAAACATGTATATTTTAAAGTCAGATATGGACAACATATTAAAGGCCCTTCATATGTAATCAAAACCGAGTTATTGCAGTATTTGCACACTCTTCATTCAGCTCACTCAATCTGCAGAGGAACATTGTCATTAACATCTCATAGTGCTTGTTTTCAAGTGTTTTCCAATACAAATCATTAGTATTTGCATTTTCAACATGATGCAACACGCTGCTGTAAAACTTGATTAACACTTTCTATGTTTCAAAGGACTGTGGTTGCAACAATTGAACTATGTAATTATCATGTTTACTGTGACATAATTCAGATTAATTGAGTTTTATATGCTGGATATGTTTTCTGTTTAATTCTCTCTTTCTTCCTTCCTCGCCTCCTGCCCTCCCCCTTGCTCATCCTCCTCTCTTCGGCTCTACAGCACAGAGCAAGGCAGTTCAAAAGCCTAGCCCTGGGCCAAAATGTGTCAGACATTTCTCTATGTAATTCCTTCATCTCTCTGTTTCTCTCCTGCAGCACATGCTGTCACCTCAGAAAGCTCCGGAGAGATTACTGCAACTGGCCGACTCCAACCTCGGATCACTGGTCGTTGAGATGGACCAACTACACAGCAGGGTACAGACACTTTTGTTTTTCTTTTGGCTCGACTTAAGTCTCTGTCATTGTCTGTCTTCCTTCCTCTTTTTATCCGCCTTTCTCTTGTCTGTCTGTAAAATAACGAGACGGAGCGAATAAAGACTGTGGCAGGGAAGGAGATCATAGTTAAAGGCAAAACTAATGTACAGCAAAGACACAAAGTCTTGTCACTTATAAAGCAAGCTGTGCATTGCAACTAAAACCAGTCTACCCAGTCAACGTGTCCTCACACAACAGTTCATATATCTTACAAAAAAGTTATTCCTCATTTTTTGTTTGTTCTCCTGCGTATGTCCAGCAACACGTGTCAATTTCCGCTCGTTACATGCATACAGTCTTTTCAAAAGAAAGTTCTGTCTTCACAGGAAACGACTTGGTTAGGTTTAGGCAACAAAACCACTTAGGTAGGCTTAGGAAAAGATCGTGGTCTGGGTTAATATAACTAGGAAAGTGTTGTTACTTAAGTACGGAAGTAACAAGATAAATAAATCAATGTTGACTTCTGGTTTCACACAGTGTCTTTAGGGTCCACCCCGACCTACTCCCTATGTGGAGTTTGTCACTCTTTATACTTATACACAGATTTTTGTGATATATATATATATACAAATTACAGTGTGTTACTTTTTGTATGTGTAGCTACAAACGGTGTATGAGAACAGCCTGACCCGGTAGCCAGCTGCAGCATGCCGACTGATGTAAAAGCAATACAGAAATCAATTCAACCACTTTTCCAACGTGATGATCAAGTGTCAGAGTGACTGTCGGAGAGATCTATGACACATTTTACAACAGAAACCATAAATACCATGCCACCTGAGCAAAAATGATGAGACAATGTAACCCTGGGCACCATACCTGGATTAACCAGCGAGGAGCCCCGGACTAAAAATAAGATTGTGGGCCCCCCATTAACCCTTGGTTCCTTCTGCAATACCACTGAACCCTTTAACCCTTGCACAGTGTGTTTTCAGTTCATGAAACGTCTTGTTCAGAGTTCGGGTTTACTTAACCCTCTCGTGTCACTTCTGGTGGCAAAAACCAAGATGACAACGGTCAAAATGACGAACTCAAGGCTTCAAAACGGCAGTCCACAAACCAATGGGTGACGTCATGGTGACTACGTCCACCTCGTATATACAGTCAATGGAGGAAACCAGCGTCAGGATGTGATTCCTGCTGCCTGCGTGCTTGTTTGCCCTCTTGTTTGCGTGTGCTCTATACAAATGATGCAGGAACCCACTAGTAATGCAGTAGTGGTCAAGATGTCTTCAGAGCTCTTATCATGGTTCAGTTTATATTAATGGTGCATATTCCAAAACACATTTTCAATTAAAGTAGCACAAACAAAATGAAGCTGGACCTTTCAGGGTCCCTGGATGGATATGAATGGAATAACAACCGGGTATGAAAGGATTGGGATCATAAGTCGTGATCAGGTCATCCTGAGTGTTGACGGAGTCTTGTGAATTTCCAATCAGAAATGTTAATAAGTCATTTCCTGTGCCAATTCAGGAATCCATGCATGCTTGAAAGTATTTCAAATAAAGAATTTTAATGTTTTTGCATCAAACATTCACCCAAAAAGCATTTCTACAAGAATCAATATCAAGGTTTTGTTTTTTTTAACTTTACAATCTTTAAAGTCACAGTTGTGCCTCCAAGAGGAGTTAACCAAAATAGAAAAACACTTCTTGAGTGGAGGAGGTCTACAAGATGCCAAGTGGAGAAAAATAACACTCACATTCACGCTGTCAAGCTACAGCCTTTTAGGGACCGGGGCCTTGGCATTTGTTGACAGCGATGCTATCACCCACACCCCATCACACACACACACACTCACACACACACACCAGTGAAAATGATACAGCATGGTCTTGTCAAATCACAGCAATAATTACCTGCTCTTTCTTTCTCTGTGTGTGTGTGTGTCAGGATGTGTTTTCATGTCTGTCAAGGATTCATCCATCTCTCGTTCACACGGGGGACCAATGTGTGTGTGTGTGTGTGTGTGACTTTGTGTTTTCTTTTTATGTCAATAAATCATCCATCTCTGTGTATATGTGGCGGCATGTGAGTGCACATATAGACAAGAAAAACAAAAACTGAACTGCGCACACAAACACACGCAATGATATTGATTGTGTGTCTGTGTGTGTGTGTGTGTATTGTATGTGTGTGTACGTATTGCCATCATCATCCTCTGTCATTCCTTTACATCTACTGTAAGACCTCCATCTTTTCCTTCCGTCCTTCGTTAGACAGAAGTCAATATGTTCTCTTATTCAACACTTGTTTTATTATTATTTTATAATGTATGTGTGTGTGTGTGTGTATAGTCCACTAAGGTGTCTGCCGACGGAGAGCAGGTCGAGGATGATGCTGACAGGATTCATAAACGAGCCGAGGACCTGGAGCAGTTCATCAGGGACACGCTGCTGAGAGCTCAAGGTAGCAAAACTGAACACCACCTCTCCTCCATTAACTGCCTCCACATCCTGAATTTATCTGTCGGCTGTCTCGCTAGTTTCATCTGTCATTACATTACATTGTGTTATAATACATTATATTAAATGTAAGGGATCCATGCGGGGAGAACGGGATGTAGGTAAGAATATGAAAAGATGAAAAAACATTTTAATGTAGACAAATATTTAAAAAATACATCTACAGAGCCTTTAGAAAGGTGCCGAATAAAAGTATGGCTTTTTAAATTACATTTTTTTTTAAATATTGGCGGGTCCAAAATGAATGTTTTGTTTATCTCTGTGGAAGATATTTGACGTTTGGTTCCCACTTCTAACAAGGCTTGTGAGCCAATTATAAAACAACGCTGGTATCACGTGGTATCTCTGGGTGGTCAGTTAGTTTGGGAGAAAACAGATAAATGGCTGAGATTGATGGTAAATGCCTGGCAGTGACTTGTTATGAAGTGAATGTAATGGAACGGGGGAGGGAGAATGAGACATCTAGTGGCTGAATGTTATCAATAGGGCTGGGACGATTCACCCGATTCTGCTTTCTTGTTTTGGCACACTGCGGTCGGCTGCAGTTTGTTTTAGTTGACGGATACGGAACAGATATGACGTCACGTTACTCAGACTAAAAGCGGTAACTTCCTTCCACCTCTGCATAGACTCAAATGAAGCAAATATATCGAATCTGGCATTAAAAAATACATTTCCAAATCATAAAAAACCCACCCCTAGGTATCAATAGCACCTTTAAAAAGCAACAATTGAATAAAGATGTAGCATCTTGATAAAGACCTCAAGTTGAATTGGATGTAAAAGAAACACTATGATAAGAAAGGTGTCATTGCTATCGAGACTATTGTCAGTGTTACCCCCGAAAATCAACAAAAAGCAGAGACCTTGTTGTACTTCAGCCTTTTCTATTAGCACCATCTTTGAAGGAGAGGCATCTTCGAAGTGAGACAGCCAAAACACCTTTCTGCCTCCTTGTTAGCTCACTAATGGAAGCTCAAACACAATGGCTGGTGGGCCGACGGCCAGCTGCCGGCGCTCGGTGCCAGCTGCTGGTGCAAAGTGTTGCCTGGACAATAAACTCAGATCCAGCAGGCTGCGGCATCGCTAACCACGGAGATAAAGAGTCACCCACCAAGATAATAGGGTGCAATGACTCACTTTGTTTTATTTTGTTAGCAGCTAGTTAGCGAGTAAGTGCACATTTGTCACCATACGAGTTAAAGTTTAAAGTCTCGCTCTCTCTCTGCATGTGTAACTAGCAGATAGTTGTTCACACCAGCTCCAGTATCTTTCTGTCAGTGCAGCATCTCCTCCCTCAGCCCCGGCATCAATAGCTGTGTGACCAGCCTGTGATGTGTTTTTCTCCTGCGACATCACAGTCACAGCCCTTACATACGCTCCACTGTCTCTCTGAAGTGTAAGGGGGGGGGGGGTTCAGTGCTTTCTGCAGTGATTCCAGGCCATCAGTGTCTTTCCATGTGGGAACTAATATTTTGTCAGTGGACAACAAGAGCTGTGCAGACCTTCTGTTCAAGCCGTCTTTTCACCATCTTCGGCCAGGAGTGCTACCTTGCAGGTCACTCTGACCGTTTGTTGTTGGGGCTGGTCGAGCTCTTCTTTAGTTGCTGCCAAGGCTCGACACATAAAAAGAGGCACAGCTCCTTCTTTTGCACGGCCCCAGCTAGTCCCTCTTTTCTCTTTTCTGTGTTCCACCGCAGTTTTAAAGATAATATTCTTTAAAGAGGACCTATAATGCTTATTTTCAGGTGCATAATTGTATTTTAGGTTTCTACTAGAACATCTTTACATGCTTTAATGTTCAAATAAACTAGCTGCTAGACAGGTATTATGCAAATATGTTACTTGGTGACATCACCGCGTTATAAAAATAAAAGGCGGGACTTCAGGCAGTTCAGGAGCAGTGTTTCTGTGGGGGAGAGTAACTCCCTTTGGTGTGGAAAGGGAAAAAGTACAAAAGCATAATAGGTCCTCTTTAGTCAAATGTTAAAAAGAAACCTTAAAATAATGGTGTGTCATGAATTATATATATATTTTTATAAGCCAGTTAATCTAGGTGAGCATGATGGTTCAATCTCGACTTTAGAAGCAGCAGTTAACAAAACAGTCACCACTTGAGATCCACTTACTCACTTTCATTTGTAGTTGAAGTTTACCGGTACAGAAACACACAATAAATCTTGGTGACATGAGTCTAATTGTAGTCTACAGTACCTTTTGTGCACTGCGTTGTCCTCTATATCTACTCAGTCTTTCAATATGTGCTCCTTTCAGACTGTCAAGACTAAAAAAATCGATGTATGTTGGTGGAAATAGTCGTTATGTAAGAGGAGTCTAGTCTCAAGGTCTGTTTCCAACTTTAAAACACTTAACCCTGGACAGCTCTTTATTGAGTCCTACTTGGATTTAGCTGGTATAAATGCACTTTTAGGTAACTCTCCCTACCCCACACTGATGTTAGAAAAACAAATGTGCTCTTTGTAAAACTCTGTAGTTCAAATAATTAGTTATTTTGATAACCATTATGAATTTTTTATGGCTTCTGGGAAGAAAAGAAAGTTACCAAACCAACGCATTCTGACTGGCTGTGATGAAACTGTTCTCTCGTTGTTGTTGTTGCTCCTAGCTCTCTGGCCCTCTGCCTAATCACAGTGTGATTATAGTATTGTGTGTGTGTGCGAGTGTGTGTGTGAGAGAGAAAGAGAGAGAGAGAGAGAGAGAGAGGGGGAGAGAGAGAGGAAAAGAGAGTGTGTTGTGGCTCAGTGGATGATTGAGAGTAGCAATTAGAGACTTAATTATTGGCTATCACAAACATACACACACACACACACACACCACATACACAAACACTGATGCAGATGTGCACACATTCATACAACTATGCACACACACACACACACACACACACACACGAAGCAAGAAAATACTGTACACACTTTCCTCTGTGTGTGTGTGCCCGTGTTTACCAGATACCATAATATGATTCCATCCACGTTTTAAGTGTTTAATTGGCTTTTAAATCCCACTATGTAATTATATGGCTGTAACACACACACACACACACACACACTCACAGACACTAACACACACTAACACACACACATGTACACGTACGAATGCAGCGTGCGCACACATGCAGTACAGCTGTTCATTAGCATGATGGCTTTAGTTTGGTCTTGGCTCTAATCACATCATGTTTACATTTCAAATGATGGGAAATTCTGCATCGCCACAAACACACACACACACACACACACACAGGCCCACCCACACACACACACACATACACGCACACACTTTTAAGTTTCATCTTGCTTTAATCATATCACGTTTACATTTCAAATGAAAGAGGAACACATCGTCACTGCACACACACAAACTGCTTGCTGCATACACACGGTTACACACCTCTTTACATGCCTCTGTTTTGCTCTTGCACAGACGGACACACACACACACACACACACACACACACTCGCGCACACACACACTCCTCATTAAGTTCCAGCAGTTTTATTTAAATGAGTCTTGGAGTGTTTTAGTGCAGTTTCATCATTGATTGGTTTGAGATTTCACTGCTTTTAATTTGATAAAGGCAGGGCAAACATGAAGTCTGCCAAAATCACTGGCCTTGAATGGTGTTAAAACAGTTTATGTAAGTGTGTGTGTGTGCGTGTGTGTGTGCGTGTGTGTTTGTGTGTGTGTCTGACTCTCAGTGTGTGTCAGTGTTTAAATGAGTGAAGATCAAACGGTGTGATTTTGTCTTTCTTTCTGTTTGAGCCATAAAGCTCAGACATGACATCAGAGGCGATAGACAGAATATCCATCAGGGCTGTATGTCTGTTAACTGTTAGTATATCTTTGTACGACATTAACACATCTCTATCTACTGTGTATTACTATGTGTATAGATGATTTATTTTTACGTAAACAATTGCAATCCATTGTTCCCAATGTTTAAATATCTGTTTTTTAGCCGTTGCCATGGGATACGATATAAACTGTGTCAGTGAAACAGCAGCACAATCAATATTTTTACACAACATTCATATAATATGATATAGATTTTCGTCTATTTTTAGGTTACAAAGGGCCTTTATTCTTGTTATATTAACAATGACTGAAATAATTATATGTCATGTAAAAAGAGTTGCTTTTAATTCAGCTCTACACAGCTTTTTAGCCTCTTTTAGCTCATCGTTTTAGTCTTTGTTTTTGTCGTGGAAGTTCACTAACATGTAAACCATAACAGCTTTATAAGGTGATAATGTGTCGTAGATGTGTATCTCTCAGCTTGTTTTGAGGTTCCTCTGCCCCCTAGTGGCCAAAAATGCAACGTCAACGCAGCATTAATTAGAATAAACGGGGCAACTAAAATAAAAAGAAAATTATAACATATAAAGACACTTGAAGGCATTTATAGTTTTCCTTATAAACCAAATAAAGATTCACTGATATTTTCCAGAGATGCTGGAACTGAAGCTGGAATACGTCTTTCAGTGCTCGTATGAATGTAACAACACGAACTGAGTCCATCTGTAGCATCCTCACAGCAGTCTTTCTGTGCGTTCCTGTGTCCAGACCTCCAGTCGAAGGCTGCCGACTTGAACCAGACTCTCTCGCGGGGAGATGGAACTCCAGACAAAAGCCTGAAGGAGATGAAGGAGGAGATCCAGGCCATGCTAGCCGAGATGAGAAAACGACAGCTGGGAGGGAAGAGGATCATCGCCGAGGAAGAGTTGGAGTATGGACACACATGAACACACACACACACACACACACAGGTCATGTATCTTTCTCCCACACACGAGAAAAAGACAGATTTTGAGAAAACTTTGCAAACAGACCCGTTTTTGTCTCCGAGTGTGCCCCCACATTTCAGAGCATGATGAGCTCACCGTAGGTGTAAATTTCTTCAGGAACAGACTGAAAATATGCCAAGAATAGTTTTGAGACTTACAACTAAGAACTAACTGAGCATCTTTGCTATTGAGCATTTTCTTTGGTGTTAATGTTTGGTGGTTTGGTAGAGTTGTTTCTGTGTTTCCTTTTTTAAGTCTTGTTAGCTGATTTGACCAGAACGCTCATTGTTGTTACATGAAACCACACTTTTTTTTTTCCACCTACCTGTTGTGTTGTTTTGTTTTGTGTTTTTTCTATTTAATTCTTTTGTTTCCACTCGTACCTGTATGCTAATACATTCACCTTGTGAGTCCTAGATTGCCTTCGTCCCTGCTGGGATTCAATCCCACTTTTCCATCTTCTTGCTTCTTGTTCTGCGGGGTGTTTCCCCCACTACACTTTTTCTTTCGCTGAACTTGCACAATGAGATAGAGAGAGAAAGAAGAGAAGTGAAAGTGGAATTTGCATGACATTAATCTAAATAAATCAATATGGAAAAAAATCTCACTTGCATGCTATAGAAATTTAAACTGTATTTTGAGCATGCAGCATTTTACACTAGCAAAATGACAACCTTAAAGGTGCAGTATGCAGGATTTGGTGCCGGTGAGGTTGCAGATTGCAACTAGCTGAAAATTCCCCCGCGTGTCAGGCGTGTAGAAGAAATACGGTGGCCGATGCAAAAACATGAAAACGCGAATGTTTGGTTTGTCCGTTCTGGGCTGCTGTAGAAACTTGGCAGCCGGCTCCTTGAAGAGGACCCGCTCCCTTATGTAGATATAAAGGGCTCACTCTAAGCTAACGAAAACACAACAATTCTTATTTTCAGATGATTATACACTAAAGAAAAATATACTTATTAATATTATATTCTTTTTATGCCAATAAATCCCCCTAAATGCTACACACCGGTCCTTTAATCGAATCAAAGTGAGGAAAGCAAGCAAACCAGTAAAGTCAAGAGGGCGCACACAGAAGGCTCATTTTTTATCTTCATCTCATCTGATCATTCCATTACACAAATATATTAACAACGACATGGCCACACTGTTCCTTTAAGAAAACCTAAAAATGGCAGAATGTTAACTGTATTAATACAATGTGCTTTTCATAACATTTTTAAATGCATGTTGCACATCTTTATATATATACAGTATATATATATACAGTG